>CABHPQ010199703.1:0-25519 GCA_902168405.1 Peromyscus aztecus | reverse complement strand
TCTCTCTCTCTCTCTCTCTCTCTCTCTCTCTCTCTCTCTCTCTCTCTCTCTCTCTCTTTCACACACACACACACACACACACACAATGAAATGTAAAATTTTTTTAAAGAAATTTACTTTAAAATAATTCTTTGGTATACATATAATTTTATCATTTATTAAAGATAAAAGCAAATTTGCATGCTAACAAGATGGATGTGCCTGTTTGTTTTTGCATGAACATATCTTGACTGAATATTTGACACTGTGGGGCATAAGGCACTGTAACATGTTTCAGAGTTCATCTGTGTTCTGATTTTAGAATGGTTAGTGCTGAAAATACCACCTCACATAAATACATCATACAAAATGGCAGAAGTACATTTAGGACCATTCAAAAAGTTGGTAATTCTGTCCTAATACCAACCCAAAATTCACTGAAGGATATATTTTTTAAATAAAACTCAAGTCAGCAACAGAAACGGGAATTTAAAAAAACCAAGCATCCTAGCACAATATAATCAAAAGATATACTACCTTGCTACCTATATGTTAAAGAATGGCAACAGGAAATAAATGTATTTGCTTTCTGTAATTAAACTGGCATGTTTCTATAAGAACAGAAAGCTTAGTGTGCATAGTCAAGTTATTGTGCTAACTGGCTTAGCAAGTGTTCTGTTGCTGTGAAGAGACACCACGACCAAGGTAACTCTTACAGAAGAAAGCGTTTAACTGGGGCTTGCTTACAGTTTCAGAGATTTAATCCATTGTTATCATGGTGAGGAGTACGCAGCCTGTGGGCAGACATGTGTGTGGAATATTCCTTCACACTGTGTGAATATATGTTACTGTGATTGGTTTAATAAAGAAGCTGACTGGCATACAGCTAGGCGGGATAAGGCTAGGAGGGAGAACCAGGCTAAGAGGACTCTGGGAAGAAGAAGAAGTGAGGAGTCTCAGAATCGTGAGAGAGATGAACTTGCCATACTGAGAACAGGGACCAAATCACGTGGAAGAGCATAGATAAGAAATACGGATTCATTTAAAATGTAAGAGTTAGCTAGTAACAAGGCTGAGCTTTCAGCAAAGCATTTATAGTTAATAATAAGTCTCAGTGTGGTTATTTGGGAGTGGCTGCCTGGACACAGAGACACTCCGCCTACAATGGTGCTGGAGAAGTAGCCGACTGCCCCTCATCTGGATCCACAGGCAGCAGGAAGAGAGCAATACCAGGACTGACATGGGCTTTTGAAACCTCAAAGCCCACCCCCACCCCCCCCTGACACACTTCCTCCAACAAGGCCACACTTCCTAATCCTTCCCAAGTAGTGCCATTCCCCGATGACTAGGCATTCAAATATATGAGCTTATGGGGACCACTCTTATTCAAACTACCACAGTAACATATAAGAGTCTGGACCCTGAGCCGAAGTTAGGCAGCTGTGCTGGCTGATTTTGTGTGTCACCTTGACACAAACTGGAGTCATCGGAGAGGAAGGAGCCCCAGTTGGGGAAATGCCTCCATGAGATGTGTGGCATTTTCTCCTTTAGTGATCAACGGTGGAGGGCCCAGCCCATGGTGAGTGGTGCCATCTCTGGGGTGGTGATTCTGGGTTCTATAAGAAAGCAGGCGGAGCAAGCCAGCAGCCGCAGCCCTCCACGGCCTCTGCATCAGCGCCTGCCTCCAGGATCCTACTCTGAGTTCCTGTCCTGACTTCCTTCTATGGTGAACAATGCTGTGCAAGTGTAATCCCCTTCCCCCAACCTGCTTTTTGGTCACGGTGTTTTGTCGCAGCAATAGAAACCCTGACTAAGACAGCAGCCACTGTCGGGCATTTAATGCTACGGCAGCTCGCTCAGTGCACATGTGTCTGTTGTGTGCTCAGAAACAAGGCTGGGGTTGTAGCCCAGTGGTAGAGTTCTTGCCTAGCTTCTTGAATGAAGCCCTGGGTTCAGTCTTTAATAGGAGGCTTTAAAAAAAATTCCCTGTAACAATTGACCTGTGCTGAAAACATATGAGACTCCACACACATTTGATTTTGAATTAATATTTGGTTGGTGTGGGTTCAAAAACATTTTTTTTTTATTCATGAATTCCACAATGAGTGCACTTTCTCTGTAGTTCATGTGGTATAGTTTCCTTTTACAGTGCCACTGCCTGTGCTTTCAAAATATTTGTCTATTTATTAAGTTACCTATTTGCTGATTTGTGTGTGTGTGTGCAGGTGCAAACACTTCGTGGCATGCATGTGGAGCTCGGAGCCCAGCATTCAGGACAGACTCTCTCCTTCCACCTTTTTAGGGGAGGTTCCCGCTGCTGCGCTGTGTGCTCCTGCAAGTCGGCCCGGAGGCTTCCAGCCAAACCTCCTGTCTCCACCTTCCATCTCTCCAAAGGGATTCTGGGATCGCAGTGTTTGTTTTGTTTCAACACTTCCATGGATTAAGCTCAGGTTGTCGAGGTTACAGAGCTATCTATCGCCTTTGCTCTTTCCCAGCCACTTACAACTGTGGTTTGGCATCTGCTTTGACTTCTGTCCCACAGTGAGCTCTTCCAAGAAGACAGATGTCTAAAGAATAAAACCAACAACAACCCCCCACCCCCCATGGTCTGTTCAGACGGGTCTCATTCTAGGGCAGAGCACTGCTGCCACAGGGAAATTCCATGCAGTTGCCACAGGGCAACTGGGAAGTGAACCCGGGGCGCCGTGCATGCTAGGCAAACACTCTATCACAGAGCAATACCCCCAGCTGCTGGGAAGTTCTTTAAGGAACCTACCCCTTTTCCCCCAAGCCTGGCTGGAGAGTGGGGGTTGAGCCTTTACAGGAACCTGTCCCCGCCCCAGGTTCTAGGAACTCTGAGGGAAGGAACCAAAAGCTTCAGTGAAAAGCAATTAGATCAGGTCATTTGGGCTGCTTGCCAGACCTGGACATAGACTCAAGTGGCCAGCAGCTTGGGTCCATGTGCCCTGTAAGCAAAAGACTAGGGCTCAGGCCTGCAAAAGATCCAACTGAACTACCAACAAACCTGGGATTGGAGACACTACCCAGTAGCCCAGGGCGTTGGGAAGCAAGGTCCCTCAAGCCAGGAGATAAACTACAATTGGGTCCCAGACCAGTGACCCCCACCAGGAAACTGGCAGGTGCAAAGGCCAAGTGTCTTGACCTCTTGTGATTGAAGCTTTGCATTCTCAAAGCACAAGACAGTTTTCACAGAGCTAAGAATATTCTGACCATTTAACAGGTAAGGAAAGCAGAGGCCCGATGAGGCTCAAGGGTGGTATTGTGGCCCTAAGAAGGGCAGTACCTTAACCCAAGCTCTTTCCTTCTGCAGCCCAGGTCTGGGGGAAGCATGGGCTCCTCAGACACCACTTGTGTCCCAAGGGCAGGGAATGGGCACACGGGCTCTGCAGGCACTCTGGGGTCACATACAAGTGCAGAAGTGCCTGCCGCTACAAGAATGTCTGAGAATGTGTCCCTTCCTTCCTCTCCACAGGCTGCATGTTGTCCGTCTGATGAGGCCATGTGAGGAGAGACTTGGCTAGTGGGACCGGAAGAGGAGACAGTCTTTGAGTTGACCAAACTCCAAAGCTGTGCCCGTGGTATTGGAGTTGTTTTTGGTTTGTTTGTTTGTTTGTTTGTTAATTTGAATATTTTCCTGTCACTTGAACTTTGTCATTATAGTGGAGCTTTGTCCCCTCTCATGTTTGATCAGGGAGCAGGTGGAATATGTCGTTGCGCTCACCTAATTTTTATGTAAAAGTGTGCACAGCTGGTACTTTACATTGTTTATTACCATTATTCATTTTTACTGTGTGTGTGTCTGTTTGCAAGTGAATACCATGTGTGTGCAAGTGGCCACAGAGGCAAGAAGAGGCCATCAGATCCCCTGGAGCTGGAGTTACAGGTGGTTATGAGCCACCCCACGTGGGTGCTAGAAACTGAACTCAGGTCCTCTGGAAGAGCAGCAAATGCTTTTAACGGTTGAGCCATCTCTCCAGCCCCGATTTTGGTGGATTTGTTGTTGTTGTTTTGTGGGATTTTTTGTTTTCGGTTTTTGAGGGTTTTGTTGTTGTTGTTGTTGTTGTTGTTGTTGTCTGTTTTTTGAAACAAGGTTTTTACACTGTAGTCCAGGTTGGTTTCATACACAAGGAAATCCTCCTGCATCTGCCTCCCAGGTGCTGGGGTAATAGGTGTGAGCCACCATGCCCACACAGTATCGCTTTTTAAAATAGCTACTAACCTCTGTGGCCTCAAGACTCACACATTCCCTCACCCAAAATCTTGACCTAAGAAAGTTTTTAGGGTTCTCTACAAATGGCCATGTCTGAGCTCTGTGGGGAGTGCATCCTGTCTTGAATCTCCCAGCCTGCTTTACTTGCTTTTCTTCTTATTAGGCTGTCCATCTGTCAGGGAGTCTGTTGCATCTTTACCTGCCAGGCCAGGCCCTGGACCAGCCTCATGTCCTCAGAATTGGTCACCAGTTGCTGGCATTGCTTAGATGGGTAGGCAGGAAGTGAGAGGCCAATAGAAATTGAATCAGAGGTTCCAATAGAAATTTGCTCACATGTCCTGCTCTTCCTCAGATTCCTCAAGACTTGGGCCTTCTCAGAGGCCTCCAGGATTAATGTTGACTTGTCCTATGGAAGAAAGCTCACACTTTCCATCCCATGACCACCTTAGGCCCCAGAAAGCTGCAGCTTGGCATCTATGGTCAAGGGAAGAAGACCCGCGTGTGAGATTTTTATATGTCAGATATTGCTTTCATATGAGTGTGACATCCCACGGGCATCAGGGTGCATGGGAGAGTGTGATATATAGAAGGCACAGTCACAGATCCTCCCAAAGGAAGAACTTGATGGGTGGGCTGGGTGGGGGTGGCTCAACCATTACTCCCTTGGTGATCGTTTCATTGGTGTTAGACTGCAAAGCTCCGAGGCTCCCCTGCCTCCTTCTGCTTCCTTCCCCTCCTTCCTTCTATTTCCATCTTTTTAGCTTGTATGATAGGGACCATGTGCACACTAGGCTTCTACCCCATCACGTTGCACTAGCTCTTTGGACAGGTGCTAGGTGAAGAGGGCCGAGTGAGGAGGGGCAGGAGCTCCTATTGGGCAGGTTAGAGACAGCACATGTGCCTGTCCTGGAAGGAAGTTGTCTGACACAGCCGGCTGCTGAGGACAGCCTCGTACGTAAGGTGGTATTCCTGCGACCAAATGTGGATCGACAGTAGCTGCCGAACCTTAAAACCGATCATCCCCTGAGGACACAGAACTTCTCCTGGGCTGAGCTGCCGCCGCCAACTCAAACTGCACCCAGTTCTTAAGCTAGGGGACCAGATGGACCCGTGGGAGGCCGCGGTTGCTGGCTCCAGCGTTTAGCTGCTAATGAGTCACTCAGCTTCCCAACTTCATGCTGCCATGCTGCCCCTACATTCTGCAGCAAGCCCACAAGTCCAGCCTTTTCAGGTTTGTGTAGCCATCACGGCATGCCAAAACACCAAGTCCCAGGCTTTGCTGACCCCACACCCCTGTGGCAGTGGCTCTCTATGACAGATAAAGTGAGTTCAGGTATGGTCATGGCTGCAACACAGGGCACCACCCATCATGGTCATCGGACAGGCATAGGCTGCCTGTGACTCAGATTAAATGAGCCTGAACCTCTTAAAGTCCTCTCATATTTTTGGGGTCCTCTAGGGGAGGGGATCCTCATGAATGTTCTGTTCCTGGGACTGCTTCTACACGAGCTCCCTCAGCTCCATGGCATCAATCCAAAAAACAAAACTAAGTCCCTGATCATTTCCCACTTGGGCACAAATGAGTTTCATATAGCCCAGTCTGACTTTATGTAGTCAAAGGTGACCTTGAACTCCTCACCCTTCTGCCTCCACTTCCTTATGGGCATGCATTACCACATCCACTTTATATGGTATGTGGATGGAACCCAGACAAGCATTCTGAGCCACATCCCCAGGCCAACGACTACGTAGTCTACAGTCTACAGAGGCTGTTGAGGCAGGAGGAGAGGGCTTGAGAACAAAGGAAGTATTCACTTCAGAGTAAACAACTAGGCTCCAGGTCGACACTGGCCTCCTTAGAATCCCTGCTTTGTTTGCTGGAGGTGCCTTAGTGGCCTGTTCTCTAAACTCCCACTGGTTCCTCTTTTTCGTGTTCATTCACTTGTTTGTGTGAATCTAGCCGATTGAGCAAGAGGGCAGCAGGCTCGGCGGCCTCTAGAGCGGTGTTCACAGCCTCACTGGCCCCCCTGCCTCGCTCCTGGCCTTTTCTAAGCTTCTGCACAAGAGGGTGGCTGCTTTCTCCATCCTGGCGCTTGCTGCCCAGGTTGGAGTTTCAAACACGCTTTCTCCAAGTAATTCACCCAGTCATTTATACACACACACACACACACACACACACGCGTGCGCACACACAGCATATACAGAGGTGGGGGAAGATCCTTAATAGAATATACCTTTAAATTCACTATATACGTAAATACAAACATTCAGTGCCCCACTTGGAGATCAGTGTCTAGACTGTCCCCTTCATAGTGTAAGTCACATTAAAAGATACACACTCCAGGCTCAGAGCAGGGAGACACCTTCGTGCTCTGATCATCCTTTGAGCCACGTTGCGCATTCCTGCCTTGCGCTCAAGGGGTTAGGTAACTACAAATGGACATAAATTCTCAACACACCAGAATGCTCAGGGACAGCTCGAATTTGATGTCGGAGTGACCGAGGTAGTGCCATCTTGTCCTGACTCCCATTTTGTGTTTGCTTGGACAGCTCTCAGTTTTCTATCTCACAATAGCCACATCTGCCTCGGCAACACGTGTGAGATTCCATGGCCCTGGCCGTGGTCCAGATGTACTAAGTTTACACAAACGCAATACATACTAAACTAACAGAAGAAAGATGTAAGTAAAAAATAATCGCTGTTTATGTTTGAAATAACGACTATGTTCTGCCGGAAATAAATGTTTCAAGGTTAGTCTTACCCTCACTTAGCTTTGATATAAATTATGATTTTTGTGAGTTTTGCTTTTTAAAATGCTGTCCCCCTGAGCTTCGGTACCAAGATACTCTGAGGTGCTGGCTCACTCTCGGTTGCCAACTCAAATTAAAGGACTCGTAGCATCTTAACTGGCTTAATCTGTGTGCTTGTCAGTATCTTTCTCCCGTGGATTATTTCAACGCATGGACCACGATGCACTTCATGTCCTTAACACTATTAGAGGAGGGCTAAGCAGGGGAGGCAGAATGGAGCGGCTCTCCGTGCTGGGGCCAGAATCTGTGTGATGCTACGCTCAACTAATGCCCCTGCTCCCATCCTGCCAAAGAGGAGAGCCTCTCCCATAACAAGTGCCTATAAACACCACCTATCAGGGACGAGTGAGAAAGGCACAGGCATCGGGCATGCGGTATATAGATTCAAGGACTTCTTAAATGCTTGGCTGGACCAGACGCTGCAAACTCCAGAGGCTCTGGGGAGTCCTTGTGTGGGTATTGAGGTGATAGATATAACCCTACTGTAAACAGGCAGGGCTGTTGGCCCTAAGCTGTCTTCCTGGGGCATTGGTGCCCCTGGCATGAGCTCTCATCCATCCAAACTCCTCCCTCCCATCCCCGCCGCAGATCTGCCGGACCAGGGCCTCGTGGCCTTGAGGTGGACACTGCAACCCAGGGAGTTTCTGGGTGGAGTAGAGAGCTGCTGGGCAGATGGGCTGGGTAAGCATTTGATCTTTTGGGTGGTTATGATGCAAGTGGGAGAAAACGGTCCAGGAACAGAAGGGACTCTAGGTAAAATGTCCCACCGTGGGCTCAGCACAGGCTGGGATGACAGAGCAGGGCGAAAGGAAAACACACACACAAACAAACAAACACACCAAGGGTGGGAAGAGAGGAGCGGGCCGTCAGGCTGGGGCAACGATTTCCATCCCTTCCACAGCTTTCTCCACTGGCCCTCGGGCCAGCCGCAGCCACGTGAAGGACACACACGCCCATGCGCGTGCACACAGGCACGCTTGCCCTCTGGTCTCCTTGCTTCTGGACCCTATGATTCACTGATTACAGGACTGGTTTGCTGATCTGACTGCTCCATATCTCTCATTAGCTCTTAACCACAAGAGCCACGGCCTCGTTATCTTTTGATGTTTTTTCTCTTTGCTGAACCATCACTGATTGAACTCATCCCACGTGCCAGACATTGGGAATACTGAGGAAGGAGCACAGTGGAGAAGGATGTTGAGGGTCAGCCCAGCCGAATGGAGGAGGAGGATGGGTGGGGGTGTTATAAAGTGCTTCCCTAGCTGGGAGAAGGGGGAAAGAGTAGAAGAAGAGACACAAATTCCCACAGAGTGGACACCCCTGACACCTTTGACTGGCCCTGTGACTGCGACCTCCAGAGAAAGGGGTTTGGCTAAAGCTGGCTTCTGCAAGCCTAGCAGCCACACTAGAAGTCTAGACAATGACAGTCACTTTCCAAGACAAAAGTGAGAGCTCATGATAGCAGAGTGCAAGTTCTATTGAGAGCAGTCGTCGCAGCCAGGACAGCAGACACAGGGACCTTGCACCTCATCCAGGACCTGTGACCACTAGAGCACTAGAGACCATCAGAGGTTTAAAACTGAGGCATGGCACACCCCAGGTTCTGATTTACAACAATCTATGTAGCCTCAAGGTAGAGAGCTGAAGGCTGTGGGTGCAGAGCCTGATGCTAAAGTCTAGACAGAAGAGAGAACCGGGGTATGAAGTATCACTTGCTGGGAACTGCCTCAAACGCAAGATCTGGGGGGATAAAGATCCTCATCTTCACAGGGGATGAAGCACCCCTCCGCCTTCTGCCCAAGGCCAGTTCCAGGCAGGCCAAACTCCCATGTGTCACCTGAGCTCCCTGTTCCTGCCTTGAGCAGGGATGGGGCAAGTCAGCAGACAGTACCTTCTCCTTCCCTTGACTTGTCTCTATCCAACAAAACATATGGAAATGTCTACACCACTGCTGTAGGGAACGTACACCTGCTGACAGTGGAGCCCTGTTGGCACTTCAACAGGGAGGCCTGCCTGGACTGTGGAACTGCCCGGAATCGCTGAGGAAGAATTCTCAGAATACAAAACAGCTCTAG
Organism: Peromyscus aztecus; assembly: GCA_902168405.1. NCBI lineage: Eukaryota > Metazoa > Chordata > Mammalia > Rodentia > Cricetidae > Peromyscus > Peromyscus aztecus. The sequence goes on along the minus strand of CABHPQ010199703.1, from coordinate 16,423 downwards.
GGACTGATGACATGTATGTAAAATTATGTCTGTATGATAATGAAAGGTTGAGAAACAAACATAAGGTTATGTGAAAAAGGTTTTGAGATCAAAGGTATTTCTCCCCACATAACACCCAAATACTAGAATGTGTTTATATGTGTGTGTGTGTGTGTGTGTGTGCATATGTAGCTACATGTATATAAATATATGCATACATACAAGTGTACAAACACATACATATGTACACCTATGTATATATACATGTGTACATTGTTAGAGACATGATTCACATATGTCTGCTGCACATATACATCTGTGCACATACATTTCATGCACACACACTTACTTCGTTGGCGGTGGTAAGTCACCATAAAGGCGACATCACAGAGAGCTTTGTACTTGATTGGCACTCACTAATGTTTGCTGAATTAGAACAAACCTCTGCCTTGCCCATTCTGATTTTTATCGTTGACCATTGCTCTCAGGAGTTAATGTTTGAACCTGGCCATAAAGAAATCGACAGGCACTGACCTATGGCCTATATTTGAGGAGGAAGAAGCCCCTTATAAAATAGCCAAGAGGGGGTGGCCTGGCAGGCAGAGCTGCTGTGGTCAGCTGTGGAAAGGGAGCCTCATCGCCACCATGAACTTCACCGGCAAGTACCAACTGCAGAGCCAAGAGAACTTTGAGCCCTTCATGAAGGCAATGGGTAAGTGCTGGGTGGGATGTCAAAGCTGATGTAACTGCAATGGGGGGCTAGCCCTACTCTCAGCAGCTAATCAAGGTCTGATGCTGAGGTAGAAGGAAAGGTCCAGGCTATCCCAAATTTAGGAGTGCTTTAGTGACTCTCCTGGTCTCTTGTTACTTACACTGTCCCTCACTGGACAAGGCCACCAGGAGCAGTGGAAACGACACTGAGCTGGATTGACATGTGTCTACTGGTACTTCATCATGACCTTCTTCATCCACTCACCCATTCATTCATTTTTCTAGCAGTCATTGGTTCAAGACCAACCATACCTCAAGCACTCTGCTTGTACATATGCCAGGGAGACAGAGTGTGATAAGCTGCAACCCTGACCAATGTTTGGAGACAAAGCTACAATACTGACCAATTATTCGGAGATAAATGCAATGACATGTCCCTCAATGTGGATGACTTTATACCAGGAGTTTCAATGCCCACATTCAATACTCACCATAAAACTGAGTTGATCACAGTTGAGACAGCTGAGGCCAAGAAAGGAGAAGTAGCCACAACAAGGGCTACTGTATCGGAAGTATTGGAGTTGGAGTCAGAAGCAGGTGCTGGGTTCCAGAGACCCTAGTTAAATGGCCTACGCCTCCCCGGAGTATAGGAGGAAAGACTGGTGCTGAGGGCCGAGCCTGGGACCAGGGAGAGAAGAGTGTGTTCCAGGAAGAGAGAGCCCTGTGGGCAGAGGGCGAGGTGGGACAAAGGAGGGGGCCAACAGGGAAAAGATGGCAAACAGCAAGAGCAGGGAAAGGAGGACACTCAGGCCATCCCGGGACTCAAAGGTTCTTGTGTGGACAAGTCACAGCTCGCGAATTCGAGGACCCCTTGGCCGTACAAAGGGCTCTCTGCTCTTGCTGGGAATTCATGATTCCTGTGCACCTCCATTCATGTAAAGGCACAGATTTGCTCTGACATCTGCAAAGCCCTGTTCTAGGGCAAAGGACTTCTGGACATTACCCACAAGAGCCTTGACTCCAGAGGCCACAGCAAGTGTGCCTGGCATGGTCACACTTATGTGTGGGACCATTGGGTTGGAAGATAGACATCCTGGAGGATTAAGTTTCCTCACTCTAAGAACAAGGCCATTAAACAAGGGGGAAATTGGGAGGGAGAGTGAGTAAAAAGCAGAGAGACACAAAGGAAAGGGCCTCAGGCCAAATGAGGTTCTTTACCACAGGTGAATTGATGGGGCTGGGAATGCAGATCAGTGGATAGAGTGCTTGCCTAGCAGTTCATGGAGCCCTGGGTTCAATCCCCAGACCGTAGGAGCCCGGTATGGGCTGTGATCCCAGCACTAGGGAGGTGCAAGAAGGAGGATCAGATGCTCAAGGTTACCCTCAACTATATAGTGAACTAAGGCTAGCCTAGGCTACAAGTGACTCTGCCTCAAAAACCAATAATACTAATTGGGAAAATAGTAGCAGGCCATTGACTTTGTCAGAAACCAAAGGCCTTACTGCTCACAGGTCTGCTATACAGAAGTGTGTGGAACCTCAGGAATGCACAGTGATCTCTGCTGCTCCTCCAGACTCTAACTTTACATGGGCTCTTCCAGGAATACCTGATGATCTCATCCAGAAGGGGAAGGACATCAAGGGGGTATCAGAAATCGTGCATAACGGGAAACATGTCAAACTCACCATCACCTATGGGCCCAAAGTGCTCCAGAATGAGTTCACCTTGGGGGAGGAGTGTGAGCTGGAGACCATGAGTGGGGAAAAGGTCAAGGTATGTAGTCCCACTTCCTGTTCCCCCAAAATTCTCCTAACAGAGACCATGTCACTAAACCCACTTCAGGCAGGAGACACAGAGAGCTCTGAGAACAGACTTCTCATTGTCTCAGGGATCATGAGACATCTGGGCTCTCTCTATGGATGTTGTGGGGGAAATGGGGCACAGAGCAGGATCCTCAGTCACAGTGCTCCAGGCTCTCAGAGTCCTCCACGGAGAGCCCAGAACTGGGGCAAATCGGTGTCAGTGAAAACCTTTACCGGAGCCGGGGCAACTTCACCTCCTCAGGGCAGCGGTTCCAGGCGGCAGTGCCAGCTGCCCGCGGACTGTGTGAGCGCTGGACAGGTGATAACAGAGATCCAGGTGCTGTGGGTCCTGTCATCTGCCCCTCCCCAGGAAGCCTGCACATCCCAGGGAAGCCAGTGGACTGTGCGTCTGCTCTCTCCACTCCTGCCTTTCCTGACAGCTTTGTGCCTCAGGCTCAGCAGGAATCCTGCCTCTTCAGGTTGCTCTTGTTTCTCTTTTTCTTACCTGTCAAGGTGAAGAGCAGAGAGGGATTGGGTGGGGTGCCATGGGTTTTCCAGTGGCCCATTGTGGAGGCAGATTTTTGACCTTGTGTCTTTGGTTCCTGACTATACTTCTTCCTCCACCCTCCCTTGGTTCCCTCCACCCCTTCCTTGCTTCCTTTCTTCTTATTCTCCCCGCTCCCCCAGCATCTTGCCATGTAGCCCAGACTGGCCTCAAGCTCAGGCTCTTCCCGCTCCTACCTCCTGAGCACTGGAATTAAAAGCCGCACTGTGCCCAGCCACTTCAATTTACCACCGTCCTTGGTGTATATATAAGGCTTGGAATTGGCGCCACAATAAGAAAGACTACCACAGCAAACTGTGTCCCCTTGGCGGCTGGTGAGTGGAGTTCTGCCACCACCTCCCTCTATAAGCTTGAGAAATAGGATTTTATATTTTATTTTAGGATTTTTTTTCCAAGGGAGAAGCACTTAGGCAGACTTGATATTCTCTTTCATTCTTAAGTACGTCCAATTTCCATTCAGCACTAGAGAACTAGAGATGAACAGGACATTGACTCATTGCCAGTGGTCACCATGCGGGGAAGCGACCTCATCAGCGTCACTGCCAGGCCTTTGCTCATGGGTCATGACCTCTCTTCCCTGCAGACAGTGGTTAATATGGAGGGTGACAATAAGATGGTGACAAGTTTCAAAGGCATAAAGTCCGTGACCGAACTCAATGGCGACACCATCACCAATGTAAGTCGGCACTCTGGTCTTGCCATCCCACAGCTTGTGGGGAATGGAGGTGTAAAGGGTGAGGGGCAGTTGTACGACATCTCTCATTCTCCATCTTTTCCTCCTCGAGATCTTGACTTTAGTCAGTGTCTTCTACCACTCAAGGGGATCCATTATGTGCCATGTAGTTGATATATACTGTCTCCAATGTTTTGAACAATACTTTTCTAAATGGGGAAAGTAAGGCTATGACCAGAAGAGCTGGTCAAATGGCGGTCAGGTCCCCCAGAACTGGGTCCACCTCTTGAGCTAATCTCCCAGTTGTTCACCACTCAGTGCCTATGGGAAGCTGTTCACACTGTAGACAGTGGGGATTTGCACTCAGTACATCTGCAGCCATCTTGTTCTGACCAAACCAGGGCTGAACATCAGGGTGATGTTCTGACAGACAGAAGAGCAGTGTCTTGAGGAAGGGGCACCTTTTCTAAATCACCTGGTGCCTCCCACCTCCACTCCACCTCCAGGCTGCCCTTCCACTTCCAGAGTCAGCCACTCCCTCCCCTTCAGTCCCTCCTCCTTGCCCACTTCCTGCCTCTTCCCCATGCCAACAGCACCTAAACGGGATGGGGTGAGAAGTACCTGGTGTGCTGAGACACAGGACAGGATGCACAGAACACAGCTTTCCATTTCCTGCCTCTGCTGGGGTGGGGCCACAACCCTCCCTATAGGACAGGAGTCCATTCAACCCAGAGATGTCCCCAGACTCCACTCCATCTGCAGATCTCCTATCTAGGAGGTCCTCATGCCTCCTGCAGCCGTACTTCCCATCAGTGCAAAACCTGAACAAAAGCTAGACTCTCTTGTTGCTGTTCCTGTTTGATGACATCAGAGTGATTAACAGCCACAGCCTGTCCTTCTGTCTCAGCACTAACCAACAAGCCACAGAGGCTGCCAAATTCCACAGCTCAGGTGCCTCGTAAATACCTCTGCCCACTTGGCACTGGCGTGAAGTCACACTTGTACCAAGTTTATGGCCGCTAATGAATGACACCCTGGGTGTACACTCCTATGCAATCATCCTTCATGCCTAGCTGTTGGTAACATCCTGTCCACAGCCTACATGATAGTTGGTAGTGTTCCTCCCAAGGTCAGGTCTTCCAGCTCTCCTTTGTATCCAGAATGCACTTTAGGGGGTCACAGAAGACAGACACCTGTCCAAGTGACATCATCTGGGCAAGTGAAAACCTCTCCCAACCATGGAGAGAGAGGGGTGTCAATCATGAAGCAATGTTCAGTCCCCATTCTTGCCCCTCACTCTCACAACAGAGCAGGTGAGCAGAGAGGAGCCACCCTGGACTGAGTCCAGATGTGTTTCCCTAGTCTTCCTGTCTCCTATGAGAAATACAGACAATGGATTTCATAATCAGGCCAACCTATCCAAGACCATGTAGCTGATGTGTTAAAACCAGGGCTCCAACCCAGAGGGTGATTGCTGGAGCTCAGGAGCTCCTTTTCCACTTGATAACATAAGACAGAAAATCAGAGACCCGAGAGGGCTGGAAGGACCATTCACCAACAACCCTAAAACTGATGTGTTTTGTTTTTCTTCCTATGCTGAGACTTTGAGCATGCTCTATAAGCATCCTGCATACAAACCCATGGCCAGTGTTCTCATGTGCTTCGTTCACAAGTTTAGGAGGAAGACTATAAAGCCCCCACTCCGTTCCATTCTAGTTGCTCAGTGTATCCATGTACATATCCTTGTGTTCAGCACAGGCTCAGTGGGCAGTAATAGATTTCAATGAAATTTTGAGACAACGGATTGGACTGCTCTGGATGGTTTTTCTATAGCTGTCATTGATTTAGGAAATAATTCAGTGGCTGGCAGGACAGCCCTCCACATGAACAAGAGAAGTGACAAGACACAGCATGGTGTTTTAGAAAAAGTTGCCCATCATTCCTCTGCCCATAAAGAAAATAAACATTTTCAAAGGTGTTTCACATGTTAGTACATTTGGGATCATTTGGGGAGATCAACTTTTGTTTGTTTTACAATTCATCATCAAGAAAATATTTCATAATCTTTCTTCTGACTTTCAGACCATGATACTGGGCGACCTTGTCTACAAGAGAATCAGCAAGAGAATTTAGACAAAGCTGCATTTTATATTATTTTACACTGTAAAATTTATACAATAAAGTTACCTTTGTTTTGAAAGCATTTCTTCTTGATGGCTTCTCATTGTGGCACTAATCTTTTTTTCTTTAGTGCGTGGGGGTGGGGTGGGGATTAAACCCAAGGACTCTCACATGTGAGCATAAGCTCTATCACTGAGTTACATCCCAAGCCCTGGTGTTTTCAGTGAGCATTGATCACTTATGACTTTATTATTATAATCTGTGTGTCACTCTACCAGCTCAGACCCTGAATACCAACCTCTGACTCAGGTGCCCTTGACAGAAATGCCAAGTGTGGCCAGATGTGTAGTGTGTCCAGCGTGCCCTCTCTTTGTTAGCCATGGACAAGAAACTGGAGCAAGAAGGATGCAGTGAGTCTCAGGGTGTCTCTGAAGAAGGACAGGGATGAGGAAGACCAGGCAGGCCAGGGAGAGCTGCTGCCATGAACACAGCCACGTGTGACCCACCCATCAGTGGGAAGGCTCCAAAAGGTTGGGCACTCATCTACAAAACAATCAACTTTTTCTCTTGTTGGAGGGCTTAATGCACTGAAGCAGTGCAGGTGGGATTCCTCCCACGACCTGGGCAGAAGCAGGAAGCAGAAAGTGGAAGCAACCCCCTGAACACTACTTTGTCCCAGTCTGCTAGGAGCTTGATAGGAGTTGAATTACCCAGCAGAAATCCACACACTGAAATCCTAATGCCCGGTCACTCAGAACGTGACTTTATTTAGAAACACATTATTGCAGCTATCAAAGACCATAGGGAAAAGTTGGCGGGCTCCTAATTCAATATGACCAATGTCCTTATTGAGACATATCCGGGAAACATCTATGTGAACACATGCATTGTGCTGACACACACCAAGGAGTTCTCAGAAGGTAGCAGAGCCTTGGACCAGATGCTCTCCCGGCTCCTCAGAGGGAACTTGGCACTGCCAACACCGGATCTCAGCCTTCCAGCCTCCAGAACTGTGAGGTCTGCTGCTCAAGCCACCCGGTTTGGGGAACAATGGTAAAATAATCCAGTTCTCAGACACCGAATTGCCGCCCACTTCTGCCGTCACCACCTGCGGAGTCTTTCAGTACCAGAAGTAGCCTAGCCTGTAGAAGCCTTGGTAAAGAGCAAGCAGCTACAGCGGAAAATAAAAACCAACAGCATACACCAATATGCCAGTCACAGAAATAAATTCTAGACTGAAGAGCTAAGTAAATAAATACAAAATGTTGCAAGTAGACATAGCATCCAGGAATGATACTATATGGTTGTAGTTCCAGCATTTTGGAGGTGAAGGCAGGAGGTTCAAGGTGTTCAAAGTCACCCTCAACTACACAGGGAGTCTGAGGCCAGCCTGAGCTAGAAGAGTCCCTACCTCCAAACAAAACAACTAAGAAATAGAAAGAAGCCAGATGATGTTGGCACTCGCCTTTAATCCCAGCACTCGGGAGGCAGAGGCAGGCGGATCTCTGTGAGTTCAAGGCCAGCCTGGTCTACAGAGCTAGTCCAGGACAGGCTCCAAAGCTACAGAGAAACCCTGTCTCAAAAAACCAAAAAAAAAAAGACTTTCTTTTAAAGTCTTAATTATGAATATCTGTGTGTGTGTCTGTGCGTAAGTGCCCTCAGAGGCTGGAAGAAGGTGTCATATCCCCTGGAGATGGAGTTATAGGCAGTTGTGACCTGCCTGATGTAGTTGCTGGGACCTGGGGTCCTCTGTGTAAGCCCCTCAAGGTGAGTGAGTGGCCAGGTCCTGCTCCTGAGGACCTCCAAATGCCAGGCTCTGCCCACAGAACACTCTAAAGGCAGTAACGTCCAGATCTAGCTCCTCCAGATGCAGGTGGCTAGGCTCTGACCTATAGAGTACAAAGCCCAAGCTCAGGACTTGAAAATCCAGTCCCTGAGCTTGACATCCCACCAATCCCTGAACTAGCCCCAAGTTCAGGACTTGACATCCCACCAATCCCTGTACTCGCCCCAAGCTCAGGACTTGACATCCCACCAATCCCCATCCTGGAAGGCTCCCCCCTTAAGAAACCCTATATAAACCCTGTTTTCTGCTTGGTTCTCTGCTGCTTCTCACTCAAGCAGAGGCAGTCACCCTCCTGGGTTTTTCCCTCCCAGAAAATCTCTTATGTGAGGTTTGTTCTGAGTTTGGGGTATTCTTTGGCTCTCAGTTGTTAGAATACCTTTTCCTTCAGAACTATAACTCTTGCACTGGGGCAGCCTTCCCTCTCAGAGCTGCAACACCTCCGTTGGGGAGGCTTTTCCCCTCAGAGCTGTAACATCCATTGGGGAAGCCTTTCCCCTCAGAGCTGTAATACTTACACTGCAACAGCAGTATGCACTCAAATATTAAGCCATCTCCCTAGCACTGGATTTCTTATATAAAGTACAAAGACCATAAGGAAAAGATTAATAAATTTGACTTCATCAAATTAACCATCAAAATTTGAAGGTTGCATGGGAAAAAGATAACGTAAATATAATTTTCATGAAAAGCAGTACTATGGGAGAGCACACTTGTGGCTTATGTAATAAAGGTTATAGAATATAAAACTCTTCCCCAAATTAAAATAAACGACCAGCAAGGCAGGTCAAGGACATTTAACAAGCCACTCCAAATATAAAAGATGTTTATTTTTGCTATAATTATAACTGAGGTAGGAATATAAGATGAGGTGCCCAAGTGTAAAAGAGCTAGTAAAAGTTAACATTGCTTACACCCAAGTTTGTACAAGTATTGTGAATGGCTCTACCTTCAGTGGTAGAGACATAAACTGGTGAAGCCCATGCTGGACACCATCTGACAGCATCCCTTAACATTTTCAGTGACGTCCCTAGCACCCAGCAACACCACTGTGCTTCTTCCTGAGGAAGTATTGTATACACGCACAGACAGCATAAAGGATGTAGCAACCATAAGCTGGGTGTAGTGGTATACCCTCCTATAATGCCAGCTTAGGAGGCAGAGGCAGGATGACCAGCCTGGGCTACATAGTGAGACTATGTCTTAATAAACAAACAAGCAAGCAAGCAAATGGGCTGGGGACATTGCTCAGTGGTACAGCACTTGCCTAGCACGCACACAGCTCTGTGTTTGAAAAGAAAAGCAACAACATGACGTGGAAACAGATAGGGCTGGGGAGATTGTTCAGTGGGTAAAGCATTTTTATCACAAGCCTGAAAACCTAACTTCAGATTGCCAGAACCAGCATAAAGCCCAACAGATGGCTGATCTCCACACCCTCACAGGAAGAGGGAGGCAGAGAATCCTCAGACGCTTGTAGGCCAGTTCATGGGCTACCTGTCTCAAACAAGGTAGAAGGTGAAAGCCAATACCTGAGGTTGTCCTCTGACCTCCACATATATACCGTGAAATGCATGTGCCCCCCTACACACACAACACATGGAAAAGAAGAGCAAAGGGGCTGGAGACATGGGTCAGTGGTTTAAGTGCACCTATTGTTCTTGCAGAAGACCTAAGTTTGGTCCCAGCACCCATATAGGGAGGCTCACAACCACCTCTAACTCCAGATCCAGGGAATAAGATGCCCTCTGTGGGAACCTGCACTTGTGTCTATATACTCACATGCGCGCGCGCACACACACGCATGCACGCACATACACACACAGAGAGAAAGAGAGACAGAGACAGAGAAAGTTTAAAATAAAGCAAATCTTTAAAAAGAAAGAGAAGAGGGGTTAGATTAAGTGTGGTGTATTGTTGCCTGGGGAGGGGGGCAGCCTTCAGCAGCACAGGGCTCAAAGGGAAATCCACAGAGTCAGGGTATACTAGACTTTTTTTTAATCTGAGGGGGTTAGGGAAAAGGACACACACCATCTTGATGGTTTCCTTCAGACCTTTTCTTTATTCTTCTTTTGTATTCTCTATTCTTTATTTTCCTGGTGATTTCCTTCTCTCATTCTTGATGTTTTCCTTCTAATTCTCATTCTTGATATTTTCCTTCTCGCCTATTTTAGCTCTATCTTTATACTTTTCTTTACAGCTTATATACCCCAGCAAAATCTTTCACCCAACATAAAAATTACAATATGGTTACATTCTGGTTTTCAAATGAATGATTAGGATGAATACAGGTAAAAACATGTTTTTCATCTCCCTTACATAATTAAACATTTTATGTATTATAGGCGAGAAATAAATTATCCTAAGAACCCATATACATTCATACCCAAGCAACTTTTTTGGGTATGAATTAATAGATTACCCAGGTTGGCAAGCAAAGTATTTTTCTCAGTCAGGTCTTTTACTGCCAGGCTGCAGTTTTGCAGTTACAAAGAAAGGGCCAATTGCTTTATTACTTATCTTGAAAGGTAATCTTATAAGGAATCTTAAAGAAATCACAAACCTAAACTTTTATATATGAAAAAGAATCAATCAGCTCTACTTTAAGTCTTTGGAGTACATACCCATTTATCAATAGTTTCTTATATCAGGAGACTGAGGACAAAAATGGGCACAGGGATTTAATCATCATCTTTGATCACCAACCAAACCTAGCAAGGAAAGTACATCAGCTAGCAACAATTGAGCTGCTTTGCATTTTTTTACCCTAACCTAATGAATCTATAACTCAGCTATGTGTCCTTGTGAACTTTAGATTGTTTTCTGGAGTTTTTCATCTCAAAGCTATTATCAAAATGTCTGATCTAACCTGAAGCTATTTTAAGCCTTTGTTTCAGCTAATGTTGCACACCAAAACCTGTGACTGCATCTTTAAGCATTAAGAGAATTAGAGCCAGCCTGGCTCCTGGGGACTGAATTGTCTTCCTTAATCATTAACTTGAACTGTGAGCTATGCAGCTCCTCAGGTGAAACTCATAGGCCCTAGCTGTATGACATTTCCTTGTATTTATTTGTATTTATCAAAACTCTATATAAACTAATATTATTATTACCATCATCAGTTAGACAGTACAGCTTAGGAAGGAGTCATCTTCACAATAATCCACGGGTAAGAATGCCCAGTAGAACAGGATGTATCCGTGAGATAAACACATTATATTACAGGCAGTGGGGATCTCCTCACACCCATCCATACCATGCCAGATACCAGAGAAAGATGGCAGCAGCAAACATGTAAAGGCACAGCAGAAGCAAAAGACATTCCGGGGTCTGTGGTCTCTGGGCCTTACCTATATCCAAGATTTACCCATCAGGGAGTCGCCTCCTGGTGTGCTGACACCTTGAACTTCAATTGCCACCTGCTGTTCCTCTGACATGGCCACCAGTAGTGGTAGCTCCATGCTCTTTGAAATCATCTGCTATAAATGATGGTGTCATTCTAAGTGTACTGAGATGTAAAGATTTCTAACACAAAGTATATTACAGAAAAAGACAGGGTCTCATGTAGCCCAAGCTGGCCTTGAAATTACTTTGTAGTGGAAGAAGACCTTGAATGTTTGATCCTTCTGGTTCCATCTCCCAAATGCTGGGATTACAGGCCTGTAACCACCTTGTCCAATGTAAGTTTCAAAATGATACTGACAATGTAATATCCTTCATGTGAATTGTGGAGGCAGGAAGTAAAGCTGTCTGTTAATATACACCTATGGGGGCCTAGGGAAAAGCCTCTCCATAACTGGTGCATCAGCTAACAGTATTTCTGGTATAGGAACAGAATCAGAAGGTTGAGAGCTTTTTATATAATTTATGTTGTTTCACTCTTTTGCAAGCAACTACTTTTCAGGATTTATGTGTTTGATAAGGAGATGATTTAAGAAGTATTTGGCTTGTAGATATAGTTGAGCTGGTTGACTTGTGATTCTGGCTCACAGTTACAGTTCCTGGAAAATGCATAGTACAGATCCTTCTCTCATGGTTTTTGTAAGGAGCCCTGGAATAATTTGCAAAGCAAATGCCATTCTCAGATTCCTCAGGAATGGCCAAGAAGAAGAAACCTTAACTGAAGAACTGTCTCCATCAGATTGGACATGTCTGTGGGGAATTGTCTTGGCTGATGATGGATGTGGATTTGCACAGCCCACAGTGGGTAGCACCATCTGTAGGTAGGTGGGGCTGAGTCGTATAAGAAAGCTGGCAGGGCACAAGTCAGAGAGAGCAATCCAGTGAGCAACGCTCCTCCACGACCTCCGCTTCAGTTCCTGCTTCCAGGTTCCAGCCTTGAGTTCCTGTCCTGACTTCCTTCAATGGTGGACAGTTACTTGGGAGGTTGTAAGCAGCAATACACCCTTTTCTCTCTGAATTGCTCTTTGTCGTGGTGTTTGCCACAGCATCGGAGTAGAACTAGAACAGTGTGATGACATTGTTCTGACCAAAGAAACTGAGTGTCATGCAGGGGGAAGAGGCTTGTGTTGTCCACAGCTGACAACTGAGTTCTTTGGCTCTGAAGTTAGAAAAAATACTTCGAAGGTTTTTCAGCAAAGTCTCTAGGGACCAGACAGTATTCCCCAAAATGACTCCTAGCAGGGTCTTGCATTGAAACTAGCTCTGGGTTGGGGAGGGGCTGTGCATTTTTGCCCTGGGAGATGCTGAATTCAGATTTTGTACATGCACCCAGAGAACTTAGTGCCTGAACAAACAGCTGTTGATGGGAATCTACCATTTTCACCTTGGCCCCTCCTCCCAATACACTCACACACAGATGTGTACACACACATGATAATGCCTGCCTTTGCCCAGCCTGTGGACATTTCACCAACAGGGGGCGCTTATTCCTGTGAGAACATTTACATGACTAATGCATGTTAAGTAGGTCCACCAAACAGCTGCCTCCTTTTTCATGCCTTTTTCTTTCTGTTTTTGTTTCTCTCTTTTATTTTTCTTCATAATTGACTGCATTAGGGTAAAGAAAGTGATTTGATAGGGTAAAGGAGGGGAGACTCTAACGCGGTCTATACCCGAGCTTCTGAGTATTTTTTCATTTATTTGTTTTTATATTTTATCCATTTACTTGGGGAAGGGGGTGTGCAGTGTCATGGTGTACTTGTGGAGGCCAGGACAGCTTGCAGGAGTCTGTTCTCTCTTCCCACTCTGTGGGATCCGGGAGTTAAACTCAGGTTGTCCAGCTTAACGGCAAGCACATTTACCCACTGAGCCATCTCGCTGGTCCTGGACCGCTTTTTAAACACATGCTGAGCATCCACAACTTTCTAGTGTTCCACATCGGAAAAGAATCACGGGAGGTCCGAGAGCATCTGAAGGTATCTGTTTTGCAAACAAATATGATGGAAGGAGGCATACAGGAGAACTGAGTCTCTACAGTGAATCTTTTCACTCCAGAAAGGAGTTTGGACTTGACCCTGGGGACAGCAGGTACTTACTGAGGGGTGTGTTCGCTGTAAGTGAAATGACATGAAATACTCTGTAGGAAAATCGTCTGGCCACGGTGAAGATCCCACCACAGTTTTCCACCTCAGATCTTTAGAGAGGCAGACCCTAAGAGAGTCACCAGGCAATGACTATGTCTGGTTAGTGCCTGGGTTCACCAATACAGGCAGGTGGCTTCATGGCGAGGGTGGCGCACAGAACTCTTAGACATGTTCAGTGTGGCTCTGAGGGGGTAGAGGTTTGAGAGTACAGTCTCCACTCCGGTTTAAACAGAGACTCCTTTAACATTCTGAGGATCCATTCTGTCACTCCCTTTCATAGGTTAACATGGGTGTTCTAAGTTTCAGACATTGGGCATGGGCTTAACATTCCTGCCATGGCCAACTTCAAGTTATCTGTCAGTGGGATATCAGTAAGCATGGTGCTGTAGACACGGGCACTACACACGGCACTCCCACAGCTGACAAAGCCAATTTCAGCACACCACAATCCACTCCTTATCTTCCTAATTGGGAAAATGGAAACATTGGCAGAAATGTGGTTTAACCAGTATAACTCTATGGCATTCTCTTTAAACACTGCCAATGGGCCTGGTACTATCATCCTAAGGGATTTATAGTTTAAAAATTCAGTCTTCACTGCCAACCTAGGCCGAGTGAGAAATGGAGAAACTGACGCAGGGGGGAAGTAACCAGTCTGGTATCAGGATAGCTTTGAAGAAGGCAAATTTAAGTGGTTTTTATCAGCATCGGTGCTCTTGGCGTTTTAGAGAAACACTAAGGCATTTCTCTAAAATTACAGTTTAAAGCAATAGCCACTGGTCACCTTCCCTAGTTAAACATAAATCAATTGGCCTGGCTGTGGTGGCGCACGCCTTTAATCCCAGCACTTGGGAGGCAGAGGCAGGTGGATCTCTGTGAGTTCAAGGCCAGCGAGGTCTACAAAGTGAGTTCCAGAACAGCCAGGACTGTTACACAGAGAAACAAAAAACAACAACAACAAAAAAAAAAACACAAAAAAGCAAAACAAAACAAAATAAACAAAAACAAAAACTCACAAATTAATAAAATTAAATTTTCATGTCCTTAACATTATTCCAGTGTTCAGTAGTCACAAGCTGTTAGTGATTACTAAATTGGACACCACAGATGAAGTCCTATCCATCATCCCTGGAAAGTCCATGAGACCATGCTCCTCTCGAAAGGCCGTCAGAAGGAAAGAAGCCATGTCCCACAAACACAGGGGCCTTAATGGGCTTCGCTGACTGCTGTAACAGAAATACTCGAAATACCCAGTTGTGTAACTCTTTAACTTTGAGATAACTATTTCATTCATTTATTCACTCAATATACACTTCGTGATCCCCATCATGTTCCAGGGCCTGTGCCAGAGACACAAAGATGAACAAAGGGATGTGGCCCTGCCTTCAGGAACCCACAACATGATGGAGGAGGTGGTATTCCTGTGTGGTGGTCTGAGAATGACGAGGTGTTAGGAGAGGTGTTAGGGGAGTCTCATTTGAAGCATGCTGACTTTGAGGTGCCTGCAAAGCACCCAAGAGGATGTGAGGGGCTGGAGCTCAATTTGTAAGATCAGATAACAGACCTGAGAACCAGAAACCTCAATGAAGTCATTACATAAAGTGTCACCTAAGGACAAAATCAACTCAGGGGCCTATCAGGGGCAGGTGAGAAACAAGACCAGGGTAGGTGAGAGAAACCACATCAGAAGCTCATCGCAAAGGTATGGGGTCACAGAAACCAAGTTTGGGGTGTGCTGCTAACAGAGAGGATGGATAATGTAAGGAACTAGAAAAGAGACATTTTAACGGAGAGACAATGGTAAAAACCCGTGTGCAGTGGGTTTGAGAAGAAATGGAAAGAGGGGAGAAACAGGAAAAAACTGCAGAGAACCCCCAGCTGTGAAGACGGTGATCCAAGGGTCCTCAGCATCTTTAATGACGTCATTAAAGAAGCCGGGTGGTGCTGGGCGTGCTGGCTTACATCTTTAATCGCAGTACTCAGGAGACAGAGGCAGGCAGATATCGGTGGGTTTGAGGACAGCCTGGTCTACATAGTGAGTTCCAGGACAGCCAGGGCTAAGTAGAAAGATCTTGTCTCAAAAACATAAATGGGGGGAGGGGGGGAGAAAAAAAAAGAAAAAGAAAAGAAGCCCCGTGGTGGGAGAATGGCAAGGGTTCAGGACGGAGAAGATGCTCTGGAGGGCACAGGAAGGCAAGGGGTCCAGAGCAGGAGCAGAGATAGCTAGTGAGAGAGGGGGGAGAGCACCAACACCGTGACCAATGCTGAAGAAAACAGATACTAGGACCATGAGAAGAGACAACGAAGATGGGTGACACACAACAGTGACAGAGAAAGGAAGAGGACTTGGGGCAGGGTCCACGCTGGAACGAGGAGTGACGACGTGAACGCACCTGTAGGATTCCCAAGGAGAAGGTCGATGCTGTCCCTAAGCCTGAGGGGTAGAGCTTGAGGTAACTGTCAGTCTTTCAGAGAAGCTTCTAGAGAACGAATCCTCAAAGAAGAACCAAGGGTTAGGTGTTAATCTTCTTCAAGGGGGTGCCATTTCAGAGGCCTCAGCTGCTGGGCGTGGCTCAGGGGGAGCAGAGGATCATTCTCGGATGAAAGGGTAGGGACGGAGGAGCTAACATTTCAGGCAGAAATAAATTTGTGCTTTAGTGGGGGTCCTGTGACTGCACGATGTTAGAGCTCTGGGGTCAATGGTAGCCCAAGGTGGTGCAGCAGTGTTGGTGACACCCTCAACTAAAGGAATTCACTTCATGATCCCCCACCATGTTGGTGAGAAAGTTGGGGTCCCAGAAACTGGAAGGTCACCCTTGGGCCTTCATTTCTCAGATGGAAACGGGCCTCTCGGCAAGTGAGAACCAAGTGGGCACACTTCTAAAGAGATCCTAGCCCAGGTGAACGGCCTTCTGTTAGGAAGGGCAGAAGCCCCCAGAGCATGGACAGGATAAAGCAACTAAGCACAGGAAGTAACAGTCACTCACTGCAGAGAGCAGAGCCTCCCTGGGGCCAACGATGAAGTCTAAGCTGGTGCAGACTACCCAGGCTCGAAACCCCTACAAGTCACTTCTGCTGGGCCCACCAGCAGACATGCACACCCTCAGCTTCACCCTAAAAAGCTTTCTCAGTCCTATTAGTCAACGGCAGAAAACCCTCAGCTTTTCTTCAAGGAGCCCCCC
>CABHPQ010199702.1:600-29417 GCA_902168405.1 Peromyscus aztecus | reverse complement strand
GTCTTACTGAGGCGTGGGTCTTACTGAGGCGTGGGTCTTACTGAGGCATGGGTCTTAGGACTGAAGGTCTAACCCTGATGCCAGCTGCTGTTCAAGATCTGATGTTGAGGAGTGGGGAGAGGTTCAGCTTATTCCAAACTGGGTAGAGCAGACTGTACTGACTGTTTGGTCTCTTGTCACTTGTGTTATTACTGACCAGATGAGGCCACTCCAGAAGTAGTGCGCGCACACACTCACAGTGACTGAGGAAGCCAGAAGAGAGTGTTGGATCCCTGGAGCTGGAGTTACAGGCAGTTGTGAGCCACTCGATACAGATACTGGAAAACTCAGGTCTTCTGCAGAGCAGTACCTGTGCTTAACTGTTGAGCGATCCCTCCAGCCCCAAATCACATTTCATTCATTCATTCATTCATTTATTCACTCATTCTTTTATCAAACACTGGCTCAAGAGCAATGCTTGAAATATCAACCATGGAGACAGATTGTGGTGAGCCACAACTCTAAGAGCACAATTTAGAGGTGGGGGTGTCCCCTAACATGTACGAATCTGTAGCAGGCACCGCCATACTTCTGTGCCTCTTTTAACCACCATGGTATCACTCTGAGTGGATCACTGTTGTTTTCCCATGTTATAATTGAAGTAACTGAAGCCAAGAAAGGGATATAGCTATGGCCAAGGTCACGTGATAGGGAGTGTTCGCATTTGAGTTGGAAGCAGGTGCTGGATTCCCGGGACTCCATTTTAACTTCTTACACTTCCCAAGGCAGAGAAGGCTGTGGAAGACTCAGTGTCTATGAAGGCTGAGCCAGGGACCCAGGTAGTCCCAGATAGTGGGTGGTGATGTGTTCAAGAAAGAGGGACCCCCTAGGAGCAGAGGGTGCCAAGAGGGAGAAGAATTGAACCAGCAAAAATGGGAAAGAGGACCCCGAGGCCATCCCAGGACTCAGCCTCTTCTGCAGGCTGTCACATCACTTACTGCTTCCCGCATCTCAGCTGTAAAAGGATCCTTGATCCTGCAGTCAGCCTGTGTGCTTTCCATCAACCTCCATCATGAAAAGCACACATGTGCTCTGAAGTTGCGAAGGCCTACGGCAGGGAGGGCGTTTTCAGTAGTATCTTCCTGAGAGCCTTGACTCAGAGGTCACAGGATGCCCGAGTCAGCTCAGATTCATCTGGGGTGGCCCTGCTTCCTGCATGCTGTCCTGGCCCAATTACTGATGGCCCGCCCCCTCACCACTTCAGGGGTAATTTGATTGGGAAGATAAAGTTTCTGGGCCCTCTGCTGTGGACGATATAGTGTTCCCATTCCAAGATCCAAGCCGCTAAAGGAGGAGGGAATGGGGAAGGAGAGTGAGTGAGAAGCAAAGAGCTATGGAGGGAAGGATGATCTGGCCAGAGGATGGTCCTTATATTAAGTGACTTGGTGGCTGGGAATGCAGCTCAGTAGTAGAGTGCAAACTCTGGCACCACGTAAACCAGGCATAGTGACACGTGTCAGGAATCCCAGGCCTGGGAGGGACAGACAGGAGAATTAGAATTGTAAGGCTGCTGTCAGCTATCTAGTGAGTCGGGGGGCAACGTGAGTACAGAGTTTAAAAAACAATTTCCTGGAAAGGTATCAGCAGGCCTTGCTGCTGACCTCTGTCATAGATTTGGAATCAGAGTGTGAGTCCCCTAGGTTGCCTGCTCTGACTGTTTCTTTTGTGCTTTGACTTTGCAGAGACAATAACTATGGAGTCCAACAAGCCTACACCAGCCATCAAAAAGCCCCCAACTAAGCCTGCTCTAACCAACAATAAGCCTCCGACTAAGACTGTCTCTGTGCAGAAGGTGAGGGTATGTGACATGTCTTTCAGGTACTCTCTGCTTCCAGAACAGTTGCTAGAGCCAGGCCTCATGGCTCAAGGCCTCAGTGCTTCCACCTCACAGTCCCCTAACAGACACCAGCTCTCCAGAGCCACCTCTCAGCTCTGAAGGAAGATGCTCTCATTATCTCAGGACTGATCAGGCATCCTCTAAGCTCAACCTCTACTGTGTGGAGAGTGGGGGGGAAATGGGGCACAAGCCAAGATCCTCAGTCATAGGGTCTCCCAGGCACAGTGCTCCAGGCTCTCAGAGTCCTCCAAGGAGAACCCAGTACTGGGGCAAGTCAGTGAAAACCTTTACCGGAGCCAGGGCACCTTCAGCTCCTCGGGGCAGCGGTTCCAGGGGGCAGTGCCAGCTGCCTGTGGCCTGTGTGAGCGATGGACAGGTGATAACAGAGATCCAGGTGCTGTGGGTCCTGTCATCTGCCCCTCCCCAGGAAACCTGCACATCCCAGGGAAGCCAGTGGACTGTACCTCTGTTCTCTCCACTCCTGCCTTTCCTGGCAGCTTTGTGCTCAGGCTCAGCAGAGTCCCCCTCTTTGTTTGCTCCTCAGTTCTGCCTCTCCATATACAGCATTACATGTCCCGGTGAGGACTGGAAGGGGAGTCTCCTGATCTGTTCATGGCAAGGGCTGGGCTATCAAGTGTTTTGTACAGGCCTTTCCAATGGTCCATTGTGGAGGTTGATTGTTAACCTTGGCCCATGGCTCTGCCATTGCTGTGGGTTACTTCTTTTATTTATCCATTCACTCATTCATTTACCCATTCATTTATATTGAGCCTGCATCTTGCCCTGTATCCCTGAGTGGTCTCAAACTCAGCATCTTTCTGCGTCTGTCTTCTGAGTCTGTACCACTGTGTCCAGGCCAGGCCGGAGAACCGGGATTTTCCTTGATCTTAGCGTTTGTTTGGGGGCCACTTAAATATGCTGTACTCATTTCTAGATCACATCCCATGAGCTTAAATCCTCATCAAATAAGTGCTGACAATTTATATCCATAAGGTCACCCCATTTCCATCGAATGCCAGAAAATTGTGGGTTGGGAGAATGTTGGTTGGGAGTATAGAGAGAGGACTTGTGTGTTGTCCTCTGATGCCATGTATGGCAGTCAAGTTCATACCAGGGGCTTCCTCCCCACCTAGATAGACTCTTCTTATCAGGACATATCTTTGTCCCTTGCAGCCTATTAAATCCACTAAAAAACATAAATGACTGAACTCAATGGAGGCCGACACTATACCAACAGAAGTCGGCATTCTCTGCCTATGAAGCCTAAGGCCTGAGAGAGAGGTTAGGTGAGGCGGGATGGGCAGCTGCCCCTTTTGCTTCTCATGCCCCAAATGTTCCTCTTACAGGCCCCCACACCACACCTTTCCTCTGGTCAACATCCACTGCAGCATGCTGAGGGTTCAGTATGTACTCGGAAGCTTAGACACTTTGTCTCTAATCTTTTAAACAACCATTTCTTAAATGGGAAAATTGAGATCACAAATGGCTTGAAATGGCAGAGTCAAGTTTTCCCGGAAATGTGTCTGTCTCTTCATAAAAGGTCACAGCTGTTCACCACTCAGTGCCTAGGGGAAGCTGTTCACACTGTAGACAGTGAGGATTTGCACTCAGTACATCTGCCACCATCTTGTTCTGACCAAACGAGGGCTGAACATCAGGGTGATGTTCTGACAGACAGAAGAGCAGTGTCTTGAGGAAGGGGCAACTTTTCTAAGTCACCTGGTGCCTCCCACCTCCACTCCACCTCCAGGCTGCCCTTCCACTTCCAGTTAGCCACTCCCAGCCCTCAGCCCCTCCTCCTTGCCCACTTCCTGCCTCTTCCCCATGCCAACAGCACCTAAATGGGATGGGGTGAGAAGTACCTGGTGTGCTGAGACACAGGACAGGATGCACAGAACACAGCTTTCCATTTCCTGCCTCTGCTGGGGTGGGGCCACAACCCTCCCTATAGGACAGAAGTCCATTCAACCCAGAGATGTCCCCAGACTCCACTCCATCTGCAGATCTCCTACCCAGGAGGCCTCCTCGCCTCCTGCAGTCATACTTCCCATCAGTGCAAGACCTGCACAAAAGCTAGGCTCTCTCATTGCTGTTCCTATTTGATGATGTCAGAGTGATTAACAGCCACAGCCTGTCCTTCCGTCTCGGCACTAACCAACAAGCCACAGAGGCTGCCATCTTCCACAGCTCAGGTGCCTAGTAAATGCCTCTGCCCACGGAGCACTGATGTGGAATCCCACTGTGTCAAGTTCATTGCAGCTCCCAGTGTCTGGGGATCCGATCCCAGGCAGTCATCCCCCATGCTCAGCTGTCCCTTGTTTGCCGGATTATGCAGAGTCTTCCTCCCATAGCTGTATCTCCCAGCTCTTCTACAGAATGTGCCTTAGAGTCACATAGGCAGAACCCTGACAGAGGCTGTCACCCCTTGCTCAAGTGGAACCTCCCTCAACTGGAGAGGAGACTGTCAACCATGGAGCAAGTGTGCAGTCCCAAATCTCACCCTTCACTTACACACCTGAGCAGGGCAGCAGAGAGGAGCCATCTTGCATTAGTCTTGGCCTATCCTCTGTTTCAACTTAGCACCCAAATCCTCCTGTCTTCTGGGAGAGAGGGAGACAATGGATTTCATAATCAGGTCATCCCAAATCATCCAGCCGGTGAGGGGTAGAACTAGAGGGCTGGAGAGATGGCTCAGGGGTTCAGAGCACATGTGCTCTTATTGATGCAGGAAATGATTCATGATGCCGGAACAGCCCTCCATATGAAAGGGGGAAATGGTAAAGACCTAGTTCTAGGGAAAAAACTAAAGAAAATGGGGATTTGGGGAGGGTTGTTTTGTATGCTTACACATTTGGGGACACTTGGGGAAACAACATCATTTGTTTTATATTCAACATCAGGTGAACATTTCATGATTTCTTTTCTCACTTTCAGACCGTGTCTTCAAGAGGATCATCAAAAGACTTTAAATAACCCTCCACTTCATTCTTTATTATGTAAAATTAATAAAGAGATCTTTGTGTTGAAACATTTCTGCTTGATGGATTCCCATCGATGATGCTGGTTTTGAGCACGTGTGTGTGTGTGTGTGTGTGTGTGTGTGTGTGTGTGTGTGTGTGTGCAGGTTGCCAAGGAGGTCAGAAGATTGAGCAGATCCCCAGGTTCTGGAGTTTCTCACAGTTGTGAGCTGCCCGACCTGTGTGCTTGGGGGCCAGACTCTGGTAGTCTGGAAAGCAGCAAGCACCTGTGACCACCGAGCTTCCATCAGGCCCCAGATTTTCCTCCTCTGTGAAGGCTTAGTGATGGATTCCGATCAGAGAGAAGTGACTCAGAAGGGAGTTCCCTCCATATTACAGGCAGAGCAGAAATCAGGAAGAGGAAGGAGTTCCCTGAACACTAATTTGTTCCAGGAAGCTAGGGGCTTACATGGGTTGACTTGAACGGCGTCTCTCTGAAAGTCACCCACTGAAGTCCTAACTCCCCACTCACACCCCACTATCTCAGAAACAAGATGACTGCAGATACGATGGCCTAAAATGAGGCCACAATGAAGTGGGGGACCCCAATTCAGTATGGCTGGTGTCATTCTGTAAAGGGGAAATTTGGAAACAGAGACACACCCAGCAAGAATGCAAGAGAACACTGAAGTCACCCAACTCTGTGAGAGGGGGTTGCTGGAGGCCAGGAGAGCAGCCTGGAACAGGTGCCTCCCTCAGAGGGAACTGGGCCCTGCTCACACTGCATCTTACACTTCTAGCCTCCAGAACTGTGGACTCATTAAGATGTATTGCTTCATCAGCCCAGGGTGTGGGACAATGGCAGCTACAACAAATGAACCAGTTTCAGACACCACAGCTGACAAAGTGTGCCATTTTGCCTGCACAGTGTCCTTCAGTACCAGAAGTGGAGTGGACCCAGAGTAAGCCCTGACAAAGGACCGTCCTCTTCATGTTAGAGGAGACACTGTCTCGTGTGCCTTGGATTACCTTATACAGCCCATGTAGCATACCCTTGTCCTCACTTCTAACAAAATTTCATCCTTCACGGAGTGGTCCTTCCCCCAGCCCCACAGAATTTGGTTCTGCTTGCACAGCACAAAACCAGCCACAATGTACAAATGGATGACTGAGTTTTAGGGAAGTTTTATTTATGGGCACTGAAAATTGAATTTATATATTTCATATGCCATAAGGTATTACTTATTTTGATATTTCACTTAAAAACAGAGTCTCATCTGGCTAAGGCTGGTACTGAACTAACTATGTAGCCAAGGCTGACCTTGAACTTCTGATCTTTTTGACACTACATCTTGAGTCTGCTGAACATTTACACGTGTCAAAACCATTCTTAGCTGATGAAGAGCAGAAAGAAGGCACAGACTGATTCAGCTCGCGGGCCTTAGGATGTCAGTCCCAGCCATGGCAGCCTCTCCAGTTTAGTTAGCTTATGCTGTCCATTCTAATCAATATGCTCAGTTGCCGTTCCCTCACAGTTCAATTACCACCTCCTCCTGGTTTGATAGATCCAAGTGTCCTCTTGTCTGTCTCCAGTTTATCCTTCACCAGTCCTTGGAGATGATTTCCCTTGCCTTGCAAATGAGTTTCTTCATGGGTTTACTCTTATTCCCAGAGCTGGAACGAAGTTTTGGGGGAAAGGGAGCTCCATTATTTGTGGGTCTTAAGAAGACTGGAAGAAATAGTTTCTGTATTTCTGTAAGAACCTGGATCTTGGAGCTACAGAGAATAAAGATGATATACCAGTCACAAATTCCAGACTGCTGAAGAACTATGTAAAGAAATATGAAATAATAGAAATACGTTTGACAGCCAAGCATGATCATGTCTGCTTTAATCCCAGCGCTGGGGTGACAGAGACAGGAGGCTCAGTTCAAGGTCATCCTCAGCTACACAGAAGTTAAAGGCCAGCCTAGGCTACATGAGACTCTGTCTTGAAAGAAAACAATAAAACCAAGAAAGAAAAAAAAAGAGAGAAATAGGCAAGTCATTAAATTGCTTCAAATATGGAAAAAATTTATTTAAAACACGAAGACCAGAAGAACACAATTAGTAAATTTGACTTTGTAAAAATTTTGAAGTTGCAAGTGAAAAAACAATGTAAATATAATTTCTGCACAAAGAACACTGTGGGAGAACACAATATGGCTTACATGATGAAAGCTAAAAGAATTTAAAACCCATTCAATATCAATAAAAAAAAATCCAAATCATTGCAAAGATGGGTCAAACACCTTTAACAGGAAATTCACAATATATGTTTATTTTCACTGAAATTGTAAGGGGAAGGGTATGTAAAATGAAGTGCCCAAATACAGAAGAGCTTGTCAGAGTAACACTGAATATACCCATGGTTGTTAGGACGTGATGAAAGGCTCCACCTTCAGTGGTGGAGACAGATAAACTAGTGAAGTCCATGAAGGACACCATTCAACACCATCCCTTAGCATTTCAGTGTGAAGTCCCTAGCACCTAGCAACACCATTGGGAATCTTCTGGAAGGAGCATTGTACATGTGTGCAGAAAGCATAAAGGATGTGGCAAGCATAGGCTGGGCGTGGTTGATCCACCTCCTGTAGCTCCAGCACTTGGAAGACAGAACCAGGAAGATTGGCCTCCCCTATCTGAATGGGCAAACATGGTTTGGGGATGCAGCTCAGTAGCAGACTCACTGGGACAGGTTCTAGGGATGCAGCTCAGTAGCAGACTCACTGGGCAGGCTCTAGGGATGCATCTCAGTAGCAGCATCACTGGGGCAGGCTCTAGGGATGCAGCTCAGTGCCAGCATCACTGGGGCAGGCTCTAGGGATGCAGCTCAGTGGCATCATCACTGGGGCAGGCTCTAGGTTGTGTGTGTCCAGGTCCTGGTCCTCTCGTCCACTGAATTAAAGTCTCACAAAAGATATTCAGAATGAAGGGATAGTATAGGCTATAGAGAGGTACATCATCAAGATTAACTGTGGGTCCCGTGAGGACCCAAGGACCCCAGGCTACAGCCTGCTGTCTCTTTGTACTGGGTCTAAATGAAGGAGGCTACTAAGGGACATAGTTTGAGAAGTTCTCTATTTTGATTGATAGATTAAGTCACATTCATTTTTAAATGCCCATGTCCCTTCCCACAATGTATTTAACTTTTCTCATATACATGCCCAATTATGCATAAGCACAAATAGTTAACACGGGATTCTCCCCAAAAGTTCGCTTGAGGACACAGTTTGCCTTTCTGTGCATACATCAAAACCAGTTCAGCCTGGGTCCACCCATTCACCCTTCCTACCTGAATACACTGAGAAGCTCTTGATTAGACGCTCTCTAAATCTGATCCGTAGGAGTGGAGAGACTTACATTGTTGAGGGGAGGTGTAGTCGGATGCAGGTGTTCTGGGGTAGTCCTGAGGTGGTGAGTGCATTTTCAGAGATGACTGTGTGCATAGGACGTACAGGTAAAGGAAGCAATCTTCTAAGTGCATCCTCACAAAAAGAGTGTGTGTGCATATTCCAAACCACGAGGAGGCCTGGTTGCTAAGTTATTCTCTGTGCTTGTCTGCCTTGGGAGAGTACTTGCCTGGCATGCCCAGGTGCCTTGAACGAGACCAGTGACTCCTTGCAATGAACATTTGCTTGTAAAGCTGACTGTACAAAAGCGTGTACCATGTGACGCACCACAGGACCCAGTGCCACCAGGACGAATGAAGAGGTGTTGGAGAAGCGGGAAACGTGGAAGAGCAAAGAGGTTTGCTGTTTTTTGTTGTTTTTGTTTGTTTGTTTTTGCTTGCTTCATTTGGTTTGATTTCTAAAATTT
The DNA here is from genome assembly GCA_902168405.1 of Peromyscus aztecus. Taxonomy (NCBI): domain Eukaryota; kingdom Metazoa; phylum Chordata; class Mammalia; order Rodentia; family Cricetidae; genus Peromyscus; species Peromyscus aztecus. The sequence continues at coordinate 20,726 of CABHPQ010199702.1, read as the reverse complement.
TTCTTTTGCGGTGGTTGCTGCCAGACTGAGGGGAGGATATGGGGGGGACTGGGAGGTGAGCAGAATTGAGGTGCATGATGTGAAATTTCCAAACAATCAATAAAGAAATTATGTTAAGTTAAAAAAGAAAAAAAAAAGAATTGGCAACAATAGAATTTTCTCATAAGATCGACTTCCCTACTATGTCCTCCAATACCTGTTAACCTGATTCCAAGTGCACAGTCATCAAGCTGTACACAAAATTTTCTTAACTTTTAAAATCACTTTTTGCACATTCCCCTGCTTTGCTTTGCTAAATGGAGTTTACGCGGTGGCAGCCCGAAGTGTTTATAAAATGTTGGAATACGTTAGAATCATGATCCCCCATACATCCACTCTACTGATATAAAAGTACCACTGGGATGCAATTCCGAGTGTATCCTTTCTGTCCCTCCTGATGGCAGTAATGTTTTCATTTCTTATTATCAGACTGTTCCCCATTCCATCCACAGGGAAACCCTACAGCAAAGACACCAGTGTGAGAGTCTAGAATGGCCAACATAGCCTTGGCTGGGACATGCTCCGGTAGGGGTCAGCAGAGAAACCAAAAGAGGCTGGCAAGGAAAAGACTTCAGGTGAAAACGGCAAATGAGACGGGAAAACCAAAGCGATAGCCGATGGGGATGGCTGACCTGGGCTGGGGTCTTTTCAACCAGTTACAGCCAAGGCAAGCCTGTGAGGCCAGGAAGACTGTGGATAGGAAGTCTCAATTCTGAACGTGGCTAGCACAAAGCAAGGTGTTCATCTTGATCTGATTCTGGACAGGCATTGGGGAAGATGAACGAAGAGGTGGAGTCATGTGCCAGTTGTTAGTTTCCCCTTGATCCAGAACTCAGTACGGTTGCTGGACTTACAGGCAATGCACCAGAGATGGAAAGAGCAGAAGAGGCCCGGAGGTGTAGCTCAGCAGGTAGAGTTCTTGTCTAGTCAACTTGAAACCGGCATATCATAAACTGGGTATGTGGGAGCACACCTGGGGTGCACACTCTGGAGGTGGAGAGCCAGAAGTTCAAGGTCATCCTTGGTGGAACAGAAGAGTTCAAAGCGGCTCGGGACACATGAGACCCTGACTGACTTAGCTCCTAGTACAAACACATCCTAACAAATATGGTGTCACATGTACTCTTTTCTATAGCTTGGTACAGGAGAATTTACCTTCTTGTTCTCTGTTCTGAAATCAATGAAGATAGTTACATGTACTACCACTAGATGGCAGCACGTGGCCAACAATGCTTGCAACAGGTGTTTTACAGCCGGCCTGGGAACTGCATTTGCTAGTTCGGATTGGAGAAGATAGAATTCATGTAAGGATTGTGTAGCTGTTCCCAAAATAGTGCCTGAGAAACAAATATATATATATATTTCAAAGCCTACTCTACCAGAAATTTTGTTGGTTGTGATATCCCAAGACACATGAAGACCTGAGTTCATATCCTCAGCATCACGTAAAAGCTGAACTTAGCAGCCTGCTCCTGCAACCTTAGTGTTGGAGAGGCAGACAGAGGAGGGTCCCAGGAGCTCACAACCAGCTAATCTGGCCAAGACCAGGAGCTCCAGATTCAATGAGAGACCCTGTCTCACAAGAAGTAAGGTGGACAGCAATAGAGGAAGACACTTGTCACCAGCCTCAGGCCTACACACACACACACACACACACACACACACACACACACACACACACACACAAACTGACCCCCCCCACACACACACAAAGACAAAGGCATGCATTCATCTATGTACAGATGTGCATATACACTCTCAAAATTAAAGATAGATAAACGCTGAACTGTGAAAATATTTTCAGTGGAAAAGGAGGCAGCAGGGAAATTATGAAACTGCGTGATTTCGAGGAGGAGGAAAGCGCCTCTGGTGACTGTTGGGTAAAGTGAGTCTCTCAGCAGACACACACGAAGCATTTGCTGCGTGCCGCACACGAGGGTGAGGAGTGGAGGTTGAATGTGGCGGTCTCTGCCTTGCAGATGCTTGCACACAGGGAAACGGGGAGAAAACAGAGCTGAGTCTCTTGGTGACCGCCCCCCTCTCTAAGTGAACAGGCAGTTTTAAAGTATAGGCTGTTTCATGAATGTCTTCTAAGTTGGAATGAAGGAGGGATGAGCAAAGGGTAGAACCAAATGCTGGGCATAGGAGAACGGCACAGAGAAGAGCCAGGCTGACCTCACCAGCAGAGAGAAAGCACAGGTCCTTCCCTCACCCTCGGGATCCTATAGCAATGTTACCAGTCATTCCTAGGTGTCATGTGCACTTGGAACAGCCTGGAAGGGGCAGGACCAGAGACCGTGAGCCATCTCTAATGCCAGCTCCCATTCCTGGGAGCAGAGGCTCCTCTAACATGGCAGGTGAAGTGAGGCACATCAGGTCCACCTCAGGGGCATTGCTGGTGAAGATGTCAGGTGTACCTAGGACAGCAGCTGAAAACCACCAGACATGTCTGGGAACCCTAATTTCCATGATAACAAACTTAGGTCATGATAGCTCTTCGACAGGCATGGTGGTGCATCCGGGAGGCTGAGGCAGGAGGACCACACATTTGAGGATATTCACAGATTACTGGGTTTGGGTGGAGGAGAGGGTTGGGAATGTGATGGAAGACTTAGAAAAGGCCAGTCTGAAAGTTTTCATACATTCAGTTGTTTCTGGATCCTTTAGAGTCCTGTGGACTCGTGGTGACAGTTACTTAGAAAAAGTACTGTCAAAGAACATGTCCTTACCAGAATCCGTCCTGAATCTAGGCAGCAACTTCAGGATCCCAAATGGATGCTAGGTGCTGGGCAGGTGGTAGAGGTTTTTGAAGGAGCTCAGAGTTTAACTGGGAAGTCAGGAAATCATGAGAACTCATCAAAGTGAAGTTCCGTACCCGCTGAGCAGGAGACAACCTGGGATGATGTGGGCACAGAGAGGAAACACATGTGGATGGTTCCAGAGGAGGAGGGTCAAGAGGGACACTCAAACAGGAGTGAAGAGTTTATTAGAAAAATTATCACTGCCACAGACAGACAGACAGAGAGGCAACAGCATGACAGAGGTGTTCAGGCCCCAGTCCCAGGACAGACACATGGCAGGGACTCTGAAGAGAGGAATCGGAGTCCATGGGGCAAAGGTGGGGTCTCTTTGTACACCTTCCTGGGGATGGGAGTGGTGTTTCACAGAGTAAGGGAAAGGAATGGGGAACGGGATGTGTGGCCACCAATGCCTCCCTTAATGTAGCTCACTTTTCAGATGAGAGATCCTGGCACAGAAAGTCTGTTAGCTAGGGACTAAGGGGCCGCAGAAGGTGACTGTCAGTGTGAAAGGAGAGCTGTCGGAAAGGATCAGGGCCTGAGCAGCACTGGATGGTAATGGATGTATGAGCACTGCAGTCTCATACGTGTGGCCTGCTTGAAGGAAAAGAGGAGAGAAATCATGAAGGCCTACAGAGGCAGTGGTCTCCAGGCCTCATCTTGAAGGATGAATTGGAGTTCACCATCCAGCCAAAGGGAAACACAGTAGGGTTTGCAAAAGGAAAAGCAGATGCAAAACAGAGAGGTGTGGAAGCTACAGAGACTGGCTCAGGGCATGATGGGAGGGAGGCTGGAAAAGCAAATGTGGGTGAGGATGTGGCAGAACTGAGGGCCATTCCATTTTCATTGAGAAGCCCCCTTCTGTGAGTCAAGTAGAAGCAGATCAGTGGGTGCCTCCATCTAGACCTCCATCTGCTGCCTTTGCCCTCAGTTTCCTGGTCTCTCTTGTCTCCAGTGAGGTGACAGCAGAGGTTCAGAGGAATGAGGAGAGCTGGGCAGGGTGGTGAGGGCCATTTTACCAACCTAATGTAACCTCCCGCACAGGCTTTTAATTACATGAATCATTATGACCCTCTGAAGTACTTGAATTGTAAAAATCTTAAAATAAAGATAAACATAACACTCAGGAGTGTAGATGGTCATGCTGCAGTATAAACAAGAAGACCAGAACAGGCAGAGCCTCAGAGCAGGTGGCAAGCCAATTCTGATGCGCTGTGTAGCCCAGTTACTGGGTAAGGTTAGAGCTTCCAGCCTGGGGACGATGATGATAGACAGACAGACAGACAGACACACACACACACACACACACACACACACACACAGACAGAGACAGAGACAGAAAGAGATCTCCACTCCGGAGCAATGATGAACTGCGGCCAGGAGCCTTGTACTGGGCTATGCATCTGTCCCATGGACGGCCCAGTGGCTCTGTGACCATTGGCCATCTGGCTGGGAGCCTCAGATCATTAATTAATCTCCCTGAGATTAGAAGAGCGGCGGGAGCAATGACTCCTGTGATTAGGCCTGGGCCAGCCTGAAATCAGCACTTAACCAGAAGCTCTGATGACCCCAAAGCAGAGCCGCAACCTCCACCTGCAAGGTCACCTCAGGCTGGACAAAGATGGCTGAAGACCTTCGGACCTCACACCTGCACAGATTGCCGTACCCCTTCCCAGAAAACTTGTGCTCTCGCAGAAGACTCAGGTTATCTTGGTGCAGGTCAGGGATGTTTACAACCCGGTTGTATGTGCCGGGTTAGGGGCCAGCCAAAGAGCAGCATGCAGTGTCCATTGAACGTGTAAATTCAATGAAACGGAATGAAGCAAAGGACCTGCGAACCTAGATCATTGCAAATGTAAGGACAATTGAAATTAAGAATAAGACCAAGTCCCGCCCTGCTCACTGTTACGACTGTCATGGCTCCGCAGATTATAATGCAAGAAAAAGAAGTGATGGCTGGGAAGATTGGAAAGGAAGTGATGAAACTGTCAGAGGCGATGGCGATTTGAAGATAATATGAAGAGGAGAGAAAGGGTAGGGAACACTGTCACTACCATGCCATCACCGCTACCACCATTACTACTGTGCCATTACTGCTACCATTACCCACTGCTACCCTTACTACTATGCTATTACTGTTACCACCATTATTACTGCTACCACCATTATTACCACTGACACTATTATTGCTACCACCATTACTACTGTGCTATTACTGTTTCCACCCTACTATAACTACTGTTTCTGGACAAGATAAACCCCCCTGCGTGAAACCAAAGAACGAACAAAATATATGAGACAACAATTTCCAAGCCATAAGATGTAGTGTTAAGCAGGACACTGGCCTCTGAGAGCTTCAAAGTAGGTTGCTTTAGACTTAGTTCGGCTCATTGTCTCAAGGGAGCTTCTAGGTCATGGCACAGTTGGAGGAACTCTGTCCAGACCATGATGAATTCTGAGTTGAGACAAAATGAAGAGCCCAGGAAGACTGAGTCAGAATGTGTGGACATGTCCTGGAGAGGAGAGAGCTGAGCCGCAGAGTAGAAGCCTCCAGATGGTGCCCTTTGAATAGTCAGAAGACCAAGCAAAGAAACTAGAGAACAGAGTTCCTGGTGACCACACAAGATCAGGGACAGTGCTTCTTCCCAACAGTCAAGACGGAACACTTCATGGGCGGGAAGAGCAGTAGCCATGGACAGTACCGTGAGATGTGCTGTCTCTGGTAAAATGTCAACACTCGTGAATAATTAGCCCTGGTCAAACCACTTCCCCAGTCCTGCCTATCAAGTGAAAAGCAAGGTACAAAAGAGTCCAAGTGTTTCATGGTGAATACACTGCACCCCAGAACAAAAGCCAAGAATATATATGGGAATGCAAAAATATATATCCACTGCCCAATGTTGCTACTTATATGCATCCAGTCAGAAATTAGCAGAAAAACACACATAATGAGGATAAATGCAACTGCTTTTACCTTCCCACAACTGACACAGATGTTAGAAGACAAAGACATTGACTTGTTGCCCACATCCCATGTAGACCACGTTACACAGAGAGAAGAAAATTCTGAGAGGTGAGTGAAACCACATTGAACTTCTAGAGATGAAAACTGAAATGCTTTAATGCCTGAGCCAAAAAATGAATGGAAGGGGGCTGCAGAGAGGCTCAGGAGTTGAAAGCACATGTTGCTCTTCCAGAGGGCCCAACCTCAGTTCCTAGAACCCACATTGGGTGTTTCCCAACTGCCTGTGACTCCAGTTGCAGAGGCCTTTTGGCCTCTGCAGGCACATGCACACATGTACATACACTCAAAACTATTTTATTGAACTGTATGGGATTAAAAGACTGGATATTGAAAAAACAAAAACAAACAGAGGAAATACAGTGAACCCAAAAAAGCAAATAAATATGAGTCCAGACACAGAGAAAATTGTAATTAGAAAACAAAGCATTGGTGAGCTGAGAAGCTTTGAGCAGAACAAGGCAGAAGTAAAATATTTTGAAAATTAATAACATAATTTTTTGCATCGACTTATTTACATTTTATTCTTTGTGTCCATACATGTGTGTGGGTGCACATGTGTATGACAGCCAAAGGACAACTTACAGGAGTCAACGCTCCCCTTCTATTATGTGGGTTCCAGGTATTGAACTCAGGTCATCAGGCTTGGCAGCAAACACGTCTACTCAATGAGCCATCTCAACAGCCCCTCTATTTTTATTAAAACTGTTAACATGCAAGAAGCCCAACCAACCCAAGCACAAGCTAGAGGAAGAAAATTGTACACATCATAGATCAAACTGTCCAAAGCTAATGATAAAGAGGAAAATATCTGAAGAAACCAGGAAAAAGGCACGTTACATGGAAAGAGCAACAGTGGAGATGCCAGCAGACTTCACATGGGAAACAGCGCAAGCATAACACCAGAGTGTTAGGCTTTAAAGAGAGGAGAGAAGGGAAAAAAACAACAACAACAACAACAACAAAAGCCCTGACTACTTAGAATTCTACAGTAGTGAGAAATCTCCCAGAAAGGAAGGTAAAATGCTGGCTGTATCAGACAGACAAAAGCTGAGTGAACTCCTATATAGCAGTCCCATGCTACAAGAAGTAGACGGTTCCTTTGTGTATTTTTGTTCTGAGTATGTTCCTTTTTAAAGAATGTATGTGCATGTGTGTGTCTGCTTTTCTGTATGTGTATCATGTGCATGCAGCTACTCTCAGAGTCCAGAAGAGGGCGCTGAATCCCTTGAACTAGAGTTACAGGTTGTAAACTGCTAGACATGGGTCCTGGGAACTGAACGAAGGCCTCTGCAAAGGTTGCACCTGCTCTTAACTAGTGAGCCATCTTTCCACCATGATATATATTTACACACATGTGCACACACACACACTCAGAGACAGAGACAGAGACAGAGCATGTTTGGTTCATATTCATCTTCCAATCCTTCTCGTTTTCCCATATTGCCTCTTTCTTCTTCTCAAAAAACTCCCTTCTTACTTCCCCTTAAAAACATCTGTATTCCGTATATGAGAGAAAACATGTGGCACTTGTCCTCTCCAGTCTAGCTTTCTTCACTTAACATGATGATCCTTGGTCCATGCACTTTTCTGCAAATGACACAGTTCCATTATTCTCTACACTAGCACTGTGTATATGTGCCTTCTTTCTCTTCTTTTTTGTTTTTTGAGATAGGGTCTTGTGAAGGCCAGGCCAGCCTTACACAGATGAATTCACAATGTAGCCCTGGATGGTCCTGAACACTCGATCCTCCTGCTTCTCCCTCCCAGGTTCCTGCCCATTTTCTTTATCCATTCATCTGTTGCTGGACATTTACGTTGAGTTCATATATTTGCAACAATCTTTTAGTTGTGTGTGTGTGTGTGTGTGTGTGTGTGTGTGTGTGTGTGTGTACATATGAGAGCAGTGCTCAGAGAGGCCAGAAGAAGGTGTTACTGACAATTGTGAGTCACCAGACATGGGTGCTGGGAACTGAATTCAGGTCCCCTGGAAGACCAGGAAGTGTTCTTAATGACTGAGCCATCTCCCCAGCACCAAGTATATACCCAGGAACAGATGCTGAGTGATACGGTGGTTCTAATTAATTTTTGAGGCATCTCCATCCTAATTTCCATAGTGGTTGCATAATTTCCGTTCCCATTAGCAGGGCACAATGGTTCCTTTTCTCCTGAACCCTTACTAGCATTTGCCCATTTTTCTTTGCCCTATTCTGACTAAAGCAGGATCTCACTATAGTTTCCAGACAGTGAACATTTTTTCATGAATTGTCACTATTGGTGTTTTGAAAAACTCCTTTATTAGTTGTTTGTGTAGTTACTTTTATAAAAAAAAAAAAAAAAAACTTTAAGTGAGTTGACCACTTAGTGACTGAGTTGTTTGTCCTTTGGGTTTTGTTGTTGTTGCTGTTGCTGTTGCTGTTGTTGTTGTTGTTGTTGTTGTGTGCTAGCTCTTTGTTTCCGATGACAACTCCCATCAGTCTCCCCATTCTGTGGGCTCTCTTCCCTGGGGCAGTGCTTTCTTTTGCTGTCCTGGAGCTTTCAGATTTTCTGTTGTCTCATTTTCCAATTCTCCACATTGCTGCCTTGGCCACGGGAGTAACACTCTGAAAGTTATTCAAGTGTTTCCTCTTGTTTCCCTGCAGTTTCAAAGTTTCAGACCATGCATTAAGATCTCTGACCCATTTTGAAAGGCAGGTTGAGCAGGGTCAGAGGCTGGACTGCTCCATGTGAGGATTTCCAGTGCTGGAGATTTACCTCAGGTCCTCATGCTTGAGTGGCAAGAACTTTACCTGCTGAGCCAATGCTCCTGTCCCCTTATTTCTTTCTCTGGACTTCTGCTCCAGCTAAGATCCCAGCACTGAATCCAGTGAGAATGTAGAGAGTGAACACCCTTGACTCACCCTTGGTTTGTTTTTGTAAAACACCAAATCTGTATTTATGTCCACGTATACTAACATAACCTTAAGCTAAAATATATCAGAAATAAAGCATGTCTACTGTCTGGCAACTTACGTATCAACAATTAAAGTAAAGCAAACCAGGATGAAATAAACACATTAACAAAAATCCAGTGATTGTACCTCTTCCATATGTACCGTTGCCGCAAAGGGAAAGACACAGGAAGCCAGTAGTGTCCCGAGAGTTACTGCTGGTGACAAGGACACACTGTGAGGCACAAAGGGCCATTTAAAAACAAACAGACAAAAACCTGGCGTTTTTATGCATTCAGAAAATGGAGCTAGAGAAATCTGAAAGCCCCCCCCCCCCGATTTCAGCGTTAAGCACATTGACTTGTTTTCTAATAGATTGGGTGATTTTTTTAAATACAGGTTTAATTTTTGCCCCCTATTGTATATAATCTCCCCCCTCAAGCTTTACATTATCATCTCTGAAAGCTTCTGCACACTCACGGGATTTAGGCAAAGATCAAGTCAATCATCTTGCAAATGTGTTAATCTTCAAAAATGGTCTATAAAAGTGCAGAATCTAAGGAAACAGTCTAGATTGTGTACCTATGGCTCAGCTTAGGGGTGGGAACAGGACCTAGAGTACACGTTCCTGATACAAAAGCGCTTTCTTTGAGAGCAGACACATCTCACCCCTTCAACCCAGGAGGTAAGACATCTCCCAAGGTCCCTGTCTCATTCTCAAAACGCATTCTTTCAATTTTTTCCTTCACTCTGTTATAATGTTGGTTATTCAGAGTTGGAGTCTATAGCCTTCGTTATTCTGAAATACAATCTTTGTATTCCTAGTATCTTCCAGGATTGGATCATAGGGGGATGTTGAGTTTCATCAAAGGCCTTTTGTGAATCTATTGAGATTACCATATAATCTCTTCCCCCGATTCTTACACACTACTTGTAGTATGAAAATACTGTAATTAAGTATGTAAGTAAGTCATGTAATTACATTTATTGACCTGCCTGTGTGGAACCACCATGGTATCCCTGGAATGAAGTAAATTTTATCAGGGTGTGCTATCTTTTCAAAAAGTTGTTAAATTCAGTTTGCAAATATTTTCTTAGGGACTTTTTCATCCATATCCATCAAGGGAACTGATCTATAGTTTTTGTTGTTTTGCTATGTCCTTACTGAGTTTTGGCATCAGGGTAATATCATCTTTCTAAGGTGACCTTGGGAGCATTCCTTCCATTTCTAATGTGTAGAATGGTTTGAGGGGCAAAGGGTAGTCGGCCCTTTAATAAGGAAAACGATGCCAGGTAGAAGTCAAATCTGCACAGGGAGGGTCAGCAGAGGAAGTGGCAATTTTGTAATAAAAATTTAATTATTATTTAAATCTCTTTAAAAGATAATTGGCTATTTAAACATTAATCACAGTGCAGTGTGTTACATAAGGGTAAAAATGTGACCATCATCCTATCAAGGTCTAAAAGGGGAAAGAGGAAGTCTACAACTTCAAAGCTTTTATGCTGTACATGTGAGGTACACTGTGATTCAAAGGGAGTGTGTGATAAGTTACGGCATGTACTCTAAACTCGAAGGCGATCACAAGGATAATAAAGACTCACAGCTGATACACAAGCAGAGCAGATGAAAAGGAAACAGTGTGTCATCAATCCAAAAGAAAAAGGGACACGTGAAGGAAGAAATACAAAGGGGGAATAGTACACAACTAGAAAGTCAGAACATATAAAACTAATGTATCAACGAGCCCTTTACAATTGATGATCTAGGACAGGCGAGATGGCTCAGTGAGCAGAGATGTTTGCCACAAGACTGATGACCTGAGTTTGACCTCCAGAGCCACATAGTGGAGGGATCGAACCAATTCCTACAAGTTGTCCTCTGGCCTCCACAGATGAGCCATGGCACACTTACAGGCACACACACACACACACACTCACACACACACACACACACACACACACACACACACACACACGCATGCACACATGCATGCGTACACACATACTAAACAAATGTATGTAATACATTTTTAAAAATAAAAGCATTAGTTTAGGCAGTAGTTTCTGTATTTAATACCGAAAACACAAACACTAAAAACATTGATGACTTCATGGAAATTAAATCTTTTGTATTTGAAGTGGCACCGTTGAGACTATGAAAAGACAACACACAAAGTGAACGAAAATATTCACAAGTCATGTATTTGGTAAAACAAAACTCTATCTAGAATACATGAAGGCTTCTTGACAATTAACTCAAGAATAAAACCAAAACAAAATTAGAAACAAGGAAATAATTTGAATGAACTTTTCCCTCAAAGAGGGTCTACAAAGGACCAGTAGACACATATAAAGCTGTAAAACATCTTTGTAGACTTTGTAGAAATACGAATCAAAACCTCAGGGAGGTGTTGCATGCACATCCTCTGGATGCTGCATTGTAAAACACGGGACAATAGCAACTATTGACGAGGGCGCAGGAAAGCTGGGAACCTCTTTCCCTCTGGATTAGGAACAAGAGTGGGGATGTCTCAGCATTGACGGCAAGCATACAGGTGTGTTATGAAGCAATGCAAAGTGTGTGAGGCTTACTAAGCCTGTGTAGAAAGACAGGCTTGGGGTGGGAGACAAGGGCCCAGCGTTCAAATACCAGCTCCAACACACAAGTGTGCCGGAACTTTGAGACTGAGGTTTTAAGGTCTTCAAGCTCTTATATCGTCCATGAATGCAAGTTTGGGCTCCTCGGTTTCTATGATGTGTTGGGCCCCACATTTCAGCACTAAGGTACCAGACTTAGGAAAAGCTGAGTGAGTTATCCACTCTCCAGGCTCCCTGTTCCTGTATGCTCAACTTCTGCACAGTACTCCTGGGGAAAGAAGCTGCTTTTAGCCTCTAGGACCCCTGGTCTTTGTCCTTTACAACAATACTGTTGGCTGATCTCCATCCATCCACCCAGCAACCTCAGACAGCAGCCAGGATTGATCCTTGAGACGATCACTACTCTGCAGACTACTAACTAAATGCTTGATAAATATTTCTTATGTGAGTGGATAGGCAACTTGCTTACTCTATAAATGGGAAAGGGGCAGTGAAGGAGACCAGTGCACCCCAGGACTGTGTGTCCAGGAATCCATGACCTATAAATGTAGCTGCACTCCTTCACATTTAGGTTTTCCACCGTGCCTGTTTCAGATGTCTGTTAAGGAGAATGGAAGCACAGGTGAGGGGAGAGAATGGGGATCCTCCTCAAGAGTCACTGAAGATGTGGCAGCTTGAGTCTGGGAATGGAAGGCACAACAAGAGGCAGTCTTGATATGCTTGCTTGAACAGCAGGGGAGTCCCCTAAGTCCGGGAGCTGATGGAGAGTTAGGTGGAGAAGACAGTGGTCAAGCTGCAGGGCAAGTGGGCACCTTCCAACGGGGCTGGGGAAAGGGGCAAAAGCTCCCTGGAGAGACTCCAGGCTGGTCATGGCATCTCTCCAGCAGACCTCCTTGTCTGTAAACCAGGTCACTCTGTAAACCAGGCTGGCTTTGAACTCACAGAGATCCGTCTGCCTCTGCCTCCCAAACGCTGGGATTAAAAACATGCACCACCACCGCCCAGTGGCTCATTGGTTTTCATTTTCCCTTCTAAAGAGGATTTAAGTCTCTTTCTGTGACTATGTGACACCCCTCATCTGTTCCTGATGCATGCTCATGAGGGTCAGAGGAAAGGGTGATATGTGCTGGAAATGAAGGTTTGGATCACTTCTGCATGAAGAGGCAATGTCACAAAGCACTTTCTGCCTTAGAGGCTCAGTACTGGAAGCCAAGCAGGGGCCTGGCACTCGGCACAGTTCCTCAGAGCACCAGATCAGTGAGATATGGTGACTGAGAAACCATCACAGTGACTGAGTTGGACTCAGTCCCTGGGAACGAAGGAGTCTGCTCTCCCTGAGCTTGCTTCCTTGGCTCAATCTGGACCAACAAGAGTTAATAGAAAACCAGGGAAAGGGTGCCTGTGCAGCACAGGGGTTTCCAAGGCAACACAGAAACTGTCTCATGCTCCCTTCCATTCATTCATCCATTCTTCAATAAATATTTATGTCAGCCTAAATAATAATAATCAGAGAGAGGCTCTAAAAAGCAACGGTACTTGTTTGGGAACAGCAGATACTGCAATGGACTCCTCTGCCACAGTAAATGATGTGCGTGTTTGAGAATGAGGCAAGGCAAGATTTTACTTTATGTTTTAAGTTTGTATTTATTATTTGTGCATGTGTGTGTGTGTGTGTGTGTGTGTGTGTGTGTGTGTGTGTGTACATGTATCATTCACCTGGGTAGAGGTGAGAAGATGACTTGTAGAAGCTGGTTCTATCTTCCATCTTGTTCTTGAGGCAGAGTCTTCCTTGTTGCTTCTCTAGATACACTGCATACTCTGGCTAGCTGGCCCAGAAGCTTCCAGACAGTTTTCCTGTCCCATTTCCCATCTTACCACAGGAATTCTGGGATTGCAGATATGCCCCACTGCATGCAGTTTGACTTTTGACATGAGTCCTGGGAATTGAACTCAGGTTACCGGGCTTGCATGGTGAGTGTTTTTGTCGACCAACCCATCTTGTCAGTCCGGAAACAGAAGGTTTTAAGGGGAAAAGGGAGAGATTTGTGCAGGATATTTGGATATAGAGGTTTGTGGAAGCTGTTTAGATACTGGGTTTGGTGTTCTTGAAAATCCAGCAGAAATTGGTGTCAGCTCATTTATGTGAATGCTGTAGCTGGGCAAGAGTCCTCACCAGAGAATGTTATCTAAATTGTTGCGTTCTTTAAAAAAAAATCAGAGAAGGGTTGACCAGATGGCTCAGAAGGTAAAGAGCTTGTTGTATAAGCCTCGCAACCTGAGTTAAATCCCTAAAATCCACATATATGGGAAAGGAAAGAACCAACTCTACAGAGTCATTCCCTGACCTCTATGTGCAAACTGTGATACTTGTGTCCCCCAATGTCATACCACAATAGTAATAATACTTTAAAAAATTAATGTCAGAATGAACTTGGTTTCATAACTCAGTGCACACTTGGAAGATGGGCACAGAGTGAGAACAATCTCTTCTGAACCTTTAGAAATTTTGAGAGAAAGCACCATCTGAGAGAGTCAGACATGAGCCATCTCATGACATGAGCCCTGTTGCTGTATGACTTCGTTGGGCTGAACAAGAAAGACTCCAAAGCCGCCAGGCTTAACGTTTATAACTCAGTTATGTTCTTCCTGAACTTACTTTCCCTTGGGAGATGCGAACAAATGCCTCTCTGCCCCAGATAGGGTGCCAATAACAGACCAAAGTAAAAATCCCAGTGGGGTCCAGTGTGGTGAACCAGTGAGTTTATTGGGATCACTTATAGAGCATGGGTGAGGGGCCACTTACAGGTACCTGGGTGACCCTAAACAATTGCTTCACCACAAAGTCCCACCCATCCCTGCTGATGACTTCATGGAAGCTGCATCACAGAGCCTTGCTTTTAGTTGTTTTCTACTTCCTGTGTATTCTAGTGTCTCCTGGTTTACTTGCAGCTTGTGGGAAGCAGTGTAATGACTGCAGTTCCAGGAGAGGGTCCTGTGCTCTCACACAGTGTTGTGGTCATGTTGCCATTACCGCAGATCTAACTATCTCTGTATACTTCTTATTTCATTGGCATGACTAGCAGGCCTCAGTAGTGTGTATTCTATGATGGTCATGGATTAGTCTTGTTATGCCTAGAGGGAAAAGCCATGGTACAATAACACAGATACCCAAACTCTTCAGTGATGTAGCAAGGATGTGCTGGCTGGTTTTATATCACCTTGACACAAGCTAAAGTCATCAGAGAGGAGAGAGTCTCAACTGAGAAAATGCCTCCATAAGATCAGGATGTAGGCAAGCCCATAGGGAATTTTCTTAATTAGTGATTGATGGGGGAGAGCTCAACCCATTGTGGGTGGTGCCATCCCTGGGCTGGTGGTCCTGAGTTCTATAAAAAAGAAGACTGAGGAAGCCTTGAAGAGCAAGCCAGTAAGCAGCACTCCTCCACAGCCCCTGTATCAGTTCCTGCCTCCAGGTTCTGGCACTGTTTGATTTCCTGTCCTGACTTCCTTCAGTGATGGACTACAGTGTGGAAGTGTAAGGCAAATAAACCCTTTCCTCCCCAACTTTTGGTCTCTGTGTTTTATCACAGCAATAGAAACCCTGACTACACAGGGGAAATCTCCCCAAGCCAGTAAGTGTTCCACATCCAGATACAGAGGCTGCCCTGCGTTTCAGATGAAGCTGTGAAATGAAGTGTGTTAGAGAGTAGGAGCCTCGGGAGTGCTCTGAGAAGGACAGCCTTACCTCCTGTCTCATGAGGATGTGACCTCAAGCAACATCCTTTCCCTCAAAGCAGGGTTCTCGCTGATAAGATGAGGTAATAGTCAGCGTTTCCTCTGCCAAACAGGTGCTTAGAAATGAGCATAGGGGTGAGTGAGTCTGGGTAAGCCTGGCCCAATAGATAAAGGTAACCATCACACTCTGGCTGTTCCTGTGGATGTGAGACTCGGTAAGCTACACCATGGAGGATAAAGTTCACCATTGCATTCTGGCTGTCCACACCAGGGCCATACATCTCTGTTAATAAAGGTTTACATCCCTCTTGGATTAGCATTGCTGCTCTTGCTCAAGACATGGCGATTTCCCTTTGCCCTGATTTTGAAAACTAACTCCCTTCCATGCTATTATCAGCAAAGCCAGAGAGGGCTGACAGCCCCAGCACTCTGAGTTATCAGGGAATAGTTCAGTCAAATAAAATGTAGTTGAAATTTAACTGAATTTTCAAAAACTTCAGTGAAATGAGGAATTCGGTCCAGAGCTGTCCACATGATTAAAAAAACGATCCCATGCACACACGCCTATCAGTAAGTGGGGTGATCTGTCTGGCCACTCAGTGGGCAATGTACATTTGTAAGTTTTGTGTATGCCATGGAATCCTATCCTGTCCCAGCCATTTCTTGAAGACACTTCACACCAAAGGCAGGAGTTTTAGAGTCTCTATGAATGCCGTGTGCTTATTTTTTTATTGACAGGGTCTCAATTCCAGCCTTGAACCCACTGCATAGCAGACAATGTCACCTTAAACTTCTGATCTTTTCTCCTCCACCTCCAGGGTGTTGAGATTATAGACATGTGCATCATCATATCTGGTTTCATGCTGTGCTGGAGTCACAACCTAGGACTTCATGCATGATAGACAAGTGCTCTACCAACTGAGCTGTGGCCCCAGCCCTTCCACAAATGTTTATAAAGATGCCATTGACTAGACTCCAGACTTTTTCTCATAGGTCTCTTATGATCATATCTCCTTTTCCCATAGATCTCCCTCATCTTCACTCTTTGCGAGGCTTTTGTTCTCATAGGTAATTGAGGATCGTGCCAGGAGGCTCCTGGGCGTGAAATCTGTGGTACTTGTTTTATTCTTATCTAGTCAATCAGCCATTCAACAGGCATGACCTTAATGCCTTTCTCAACCACATTGTTAAGCCCCAGAGATACAGACAAAGATGCATACAGATCCCCAGACACTTACACAAAATAGGTAAAAGGAAATAAACAAGAAATCATTACAAATTCCCAAACTGCCATGTTTAGTTTCACATTGGGCCCTTGACTTATTCTTAGGTTTATTTCTCAAAAGTTAAAATCTTCCCAATCAAAGATTGGTAACCCTGAAAGCAAAGAATGGCAGTTGTGTCTCTTTGTTTTGTAAGAACTTCTTTTTCAAGCCTCCTAGTTATTTAAAGTTAGGAACCCACAGAATCTCGTCAGCTGAGGGATGCAGTTCTGGCTGGTTTTATGTCACCTTGTCACCGTGACACAAGTTAAAGTCATCTGAGAGGAGGGAACTGCAGTTGAGAAAAGGCCTCCGTCAGACCAGGCTGTAGACCAGCCTGTGGAGCATTTTCTTAATTAGTGATTGGGTGTGGGAGGGTCCATCCATTGTGGGTGGTGCCCCTCTGGGTTGGTGGTCCTGAGTTCTATAAGAAAGCAGGCTAAGCAAGCCAGGAGAAGCAAGCCAGTAAGCAGCACCCCTCCATGGTCTCTGCAACAGCTCCAGCCTCCAGGTTCCTGCCCTGTTTGAGCTCCTGTCCTGACTTCCTCCAATGATGGACAGTAATGTGGAAGTGAAAGCCAAATAAACCCTTTCCTCCCCAAGTTGCTTTTGGTCATGGTGTTTTATTGCTGCAATAGAAACCTTCACTAAGACAGGAGAGAAGCCGCTAAGGGAAATCAAGACAGGTCTGTTAACAACTTTCATCTGTCTGTAGCTGTTTCTATTAGGCCATTGATAAAGATGCTAGGGTCTGCCCTCATATTTTTTTTAAAGATTTGCTTTATTTTTAATGTGCGTGTGTGTGTGTGTGTGTGTGTGTGTGTGTGTGAGAGAGAGAGAGAGAGAGAGAGAGAGAGAGAGAGAGAGAGAGAGAGAGAGAGAGATATGTGAGGGTGCCCTCAGAGGCCAGAAAAGTGTGTCAGTTCCCCTGGAACTGGACTTATGGATAGTTGTGAGCCTCGCAACATGGATGCTGGGAACCAGATCTGGGTCCCCTTCAAGAGCAGTAAGTGCTCCTAACCACTGAGCCATCTCTTTGGCTCCTGTCCTCGGATTTGGAGGGTACAGAGGACATCAGACAGTGGAAAAGCCATCTTCCAGAAGCTAAAGGAGGGTGAGAAATGGCTGTCATCATATCGTTACAGTCACTGTTTCCTTTACAGTCACGGAGCCTGTCTCACGAATCATGAAGGCCTCCAGTTGGATTTTGTACCCCTCTTCCACCAAGCACTTGCCAACCAGAAAGAAAAGAAGATGTGAACCTGGGTACTGTTGCAGAAGAGAGCAGCAGTCCAAACAATGAGTCTATAGT
Source organism: Peromyscus aztecus (assembly GCA_902168405.1). NCBI lineage: Eukaryota > Metazoa > Chordata > Mammalia > Rodentia > Cricetidae > Peromyscus > Peromyscus aztecus. The sequence goes on along the minus strand of CABHPQ010199702.1, from coordinate 3,030 downwards.
AAGAGATTCAGAGTGAGGGGAAAATACTCCCTGGAGATGGGGAAAGAGAAGGCTGGCTGCTTCTCTTTCCACTGTGCCCATTAGCAGATGGATGGATGGATGGCATGGACATCACCACGGTGACCACATGAGGAGTCTGTGGTTGCACCCAACTCCTGCCATCTCCCTTATGCTCACCTATCATAGATCTCCAAGGGATCTGTTTAGACTGAGAAACTCTCCAGTCCACATCTCCTGCCCACTCCCAAGTTCTAGTCTCCGGTTGCCAGCATCTGTCATATCTTGGTATGTCCTGTGTCAGTTATTGCCTGTGTCTCTCAGCCCTTGTCTTTACTTCCATTTGTATGACTCAAATCCTAATCAGTGTGGCACCATTTGATTGCATCCACACCTACCGGCAACAGCCACCTCGTAGCCTATAGAAAGAAGCAGGGGCAGACTCCTGCATTCCATCCCAGGCACTTCCTCTTCTCGCTCTGCCAATACTTCAGTGACCCATCTCATCAGTGAAATCTGCTCTTTTGCAATTTCTAGTTAATGTGTGTTTTCTACATTAGACTCAACCATTACATTCCTAATCTATGTCATGAACCTGTGAAGGAACTTTCTAGTAGAAGGAAGAAGGAAATTCAAGATTTCTCTAAGATGCTCCTTAAACTTGGAATAAGGAAGTAGCTCAGAGAAGAATGTTTGCCTAGTGTGTACAAGGCCATGGGTTCAAGTCCCAGCACCATGCAAAGGGAAGTGTGGGATATAGCTCAGTGATAGATTGGCTTGCCTAGCAAATGTGAGGCCCCAAGTTCAATCTCTACTACTCAAAACAAACAAAGGATACTTGACTTTATTCTAAACAATAGCATCCGTAAGATGGCGAGTTGCTATATATTTTCTAACATACATTAGATCAAATTCATAATTATCATTACTAAAAAGGCCAATGCGTCTAAAACAGCTGTACGGGGGTCGTCCAGGCTCCTTCCCCATCTGCTGAGGCGCTGTCTCCAGCTCGCACCCCAACCCCCTGGTCTGGCTCTTCCAACTCCTCTGAATCTTTTTACCACTTACACACACCTTCTACAGTAGCAGGCATTCTCCTGCCTCTGACTTCCTCCCCAACCAGAGAATTCTGTCTTACTCTTGATGCAAACAGTCCCTACATTTTGAGATTTTATTCCAACTTCATTTGATCTAAAAGGTAGCTTTAACTTCCTTCGTGCTCCTTACTACACAGTGAGTTCCTCTGTGGATTCAAAATGGAATCCCAGGGCAATTTTCCCATAGTAGGTCAGAGTATTCCTGCTGAGTGAGTAACTGGGTACATAGTTTATTCAACAGAAAAAAAAATCAGGAAATAATGTTTACCTTATATTATTGTTTTGAGAATTCAATGAGAGAAAGCACCTAGTGCTCTCAACTCTTCATCTCTTCATTTTTTATTTCTATTAATACAACAATTAATTAAAAGAACAGAATAGAAATTAGAATATAAATAGGGATGTTATTGTGCACAGAGACCCCAGGGGGCCTTTCTGGAGAGGGATGCCTGATGGATGCCTGTGGGTGGCCACCAAGGCTTGGAAAGGCTGCGCACATATCTCCCCAGAGCTCAGCAGCCGGAATTCAGGGTGTAGGGTAGGTGTGGCAGGCTGAAAAGTAATTGCTTTGAAGGATCATGCAAACTCTGAAGCCAACTAGGCCAGCACTCAACCCTCAGAGGGCAAGGGACAGAGAGGCCCAGAGGACAAATAGTATTTTCTTTTGCAGTTAAAACTGGGGCCTTACCCACTGGGCTAGTGATGCATTTTATGTTCTTTATTGAGAACAGCATGCACATTCTCTGCACCACTTCCCATATCACCCCGGGCTTTTCCATTCCACAGTGTCAAGAAGCCATTGAAAACCATAAAGCAAACATCAGAAGTTCTCATTTCAGATGGGACAGTTCTACAGTTACTATGTAGAGAAAAGGTTGTCTGTTGAATGCTCTTGTCTTTTTGCTTTTATAGAGAAATTTACAGGCCAGCAAGATGGCTGAATGAGCAAAGGCGCTTGCAAGTTTGATAACCTGAGCTTGGTCCCCAGAACCCACATAAACGTGGAAGTAGAGAACAGACCCCACAAAGTTGTCTTCTGATCTCCACATGATCACAGTGGCATGTGTGCCACTCCCATCTTCATATTGTGTACACACGCACATACTCATGCACACCCATCTATATATGGTTTTTTGAGACAGAATTTCTCTGTGTAGCCCTGGCTGTGCTGGAACTGGCTCTGCAGACCAGAATGGTCTCGAACTCAGAGATCCACCTGCCTCTGCCTCCTGAGTGCTGAAATTAAAGGTATGTGCCACCAATGCCTGGCTGACAAGTTTTTAATTAAAAGAGGGAGAGAGAGAGAGAGAGAGAGAGAGAGAGAGAGAGAGAGAGA
>CABHPQ010199701.1:0-12515 GCA_902168405.1 Peromyscus aztecus | reverse complement strand
CAGGACATCATCCATCCCAGTCTGCCAAACCCTAAATATTCCCAGGCATAGGTGAGACCAGCAGCCCCAGAGACACCGCACAGATAGACAAGCAGTCATCTGAGATTCGAGGTACCTCCCACCCTTAGCCCAGGTGTTACCACACACACACACACACACACACACACACACACACACACACCTCCTCTGGACCCCTCTCCATAGAGATCGCCATTACGTTTGCTGTTACGCTGTGCCTTTTTTGTCTACATTTGTCCTTCTAGCCCAATTATAGTTGGGCTTCTTTATTAAATAGATGGTGGAACCTAGCACCTGACACATACAGAAAGAGTTGGTCTAGGGTGAGATAGAGCTAAGCCAAGTTGAACTGAACCAAAATGACAGTGGGGGACCCAGGGTAGTGATCTCCCCAGCTCCCCAACCACACTGCCCCCCACTCTCCAACAAGGTCCTCATTGCTTCTTATGGAACAGAGCCGGGGCTGGTTCATTGCTGGGCTCAGCCATGACCTGCATGGGCTGGTTGTTCAGGGCAGCCTCCCGCATCTTGTGGTACATGAACTCATTCTGGCGGAACATACGCAGCTCCATCTCTGTCTGCACCCTCATGGCCTGTGGGACACAGATAACAGCATTGAGCGACACATCCCCATGGCACGGTCCTGACATATCTTTGGATAAATGACCCCTGGTCAGTAAGATTTAACTCTGTCCCTCCAGAAACAAGCGTGTGTGTAAGGGGGAGGGGGGCACCATTGTAGACTGATGGTGTAACAGCATGCCTAGCTTCATAGGGAGAGGGAGATGGACCCGTGAGACAGTAGCTGCAAAGTTGTTTTTCCCAGAGAATGCTTCTCCTCACTGTCAGCTGAGGACTGGGATCTGAGCCCTGGATCCTGACCTCAGTGAATGGACTTAACCACAGCATGTTGGGAAGATTATAGCGAATAACACACAAGAAAGTCTTTGTTCTCCCACGTATCTACTTAGAATATTCAGAAGAGCTAGCTAGCTGTTCAGAGGCTCAGGACACCATAGTAGGTAAGATTGACAGAGACTGCCTTTGACAAGCTTCATATACTAGATACAAAATTAGCCATCTCTGACCTTACCATCAAACCACTGGATAACAACAGATGAGTACTCCCCTCCCTTGGGCCTCTGTTTCCTCATATGTAACATGAGGAAAATATGCAAGGCTAAAGCATTCTAAGTTCCTTTCTGGTCTGGCTAGCAGTCTACAGACTTCCATAAAGCAAAGTTCAGAAGAGCCAGGACTCCCATCTCAAGAGACCTTCAAATAGGACAGCGACTGCCCACCCCCAGGATGCTGTTTACCTCTAAGTCCTTGGTGATAGGGTGGGAGGGTCCGTGTGTCACCAGGAGAATGGCATAGGCTTTGCAGATCATCCCGTGCCCCTCTTCGATGTGACCAGCATGCCAGTTGGTCAGCCCTGCCCGCATCACAGCCATGCCCAGTTGGGCATTGTTATGGTGGTAGAGCTTCCTGCAGAGACACAGACAGTAAGCAAGACTCATCGTCCCAACCTTCCTTACCTCTGTACAGCACAGAACAACTTCTAAAGCACTCTGCCCGATGTCGTTGTCAACTTGACATAATCTAGCATCACCTGGGAAAAGAGTCTCAATGAGGAATCTTCTAGATTAGGTTGGCTATGTTTGTGGGCAACCATCGTGAAGACCTGTGGTTAGCACCATTCCCTGAGCAGGAGACCCTAAATTTTGTAAGAGCAAGCTTGCAGGCATTCGTTCATTGCTCTCCACTCTTGAGCATGGGTGTGATGTGAGCTCAGCATCCCTGCAATGGTGGACTGTGACCTGGAACTGTGAGCTCAGATAAACCCTTCCTTTCTAAGCTGACTTGTCAGGGCATTCTGTCACAGCAAATGGAAATGACGCCAAAGCCAGTACTCTCACTGATCAAGTCCACCTGTCTTCCCACTCGTGCTGTGGGGCACCCGCGGCTTGTTGTGGGGTTCTGAAATCCACAGAGCTGACCAGTGTTCTACACAGTGAGGCCAGGAGAGTTGGGACTCTGACCTGGACCACCAAGCCAAGGCTTCATGGACAAAGAGGGCCACAGTTGTACTCTGAGCCTGAGCACAGGGAACCAGGTACCATCTGGAGCACCCCCAGTTTTCTGGGGAACGTGAAAAGAAGCTCAAGGCGGGAAGTCTAACTTCAGTGTCCCTCCCGGGGCTGCGCTGTATTTTTCTTCTCCTGGCAGGGCTCCTTCCTAGCATGCTGGTCCATTTATCTGCATTTTTTTAATGAGCAGCGTCCTAAAGAAAAGCCTTCTTATGACATCTTACTCATCTGACCAGAAACACAAATTCCTAAGCCAATGTGAACATAGAAGGCAAGAGAGAACACTGGTGGAGGGGAAATGAGAAAGCAGCATGTTATCATTTATAGGCAAGAATGGCCTCTCTCTTCATAGCAGAGCTGTGAAAAATATATGCATGTATATGTATACATATGCACACATACTTATGTGTCTATATGTACACACATGTGTACATATGTAAAGATCTACACAATGCAAATATATTGCTACGGTTTGGGTAAGTACCACCCCCAAAGCCAATGTGTTATAGGGGTCGTCATAGGTTATTAAAGACAGAATTAAAAACTCTCCAAGCATTTAAAATCAAGCTTCATTTAGGAAAATCCAAAGCAGAAGATGCCGCTCAAATGACAAATAAGGAAGTAAAAACAAACACATCAGAGATGACAACCAGGCCTCATCTGAGTATCGCCTCTGACTGTTCAATCATTACTGATTGGGACACCACAAGAAACGCTTAATTTGTAAGGAGAAGTTTGACTGTGACCACGGCCATTGGAGGTGTAGGAGGAGCAATCAAATGTGTGCCATCTCTTTGGCATCCCTGGAACACAGGGTTTCTGGGAGACCACCGGAGACCCAGGACCATCACCTACGTGTAGCCGTCCACCATCCTTCTGGCGTAGTGCGAGGCCTCCTCAAAGGCCTGGAGATAGGAGAGGACCTCTGACACGATGCTCAGCAGCCGAAGCACGTAGAGGTTGGTGTCGGCAAACACTGGTTCCTGCTTCTCCAGGCACTCCCGGCACAGCTTCACAACCTGGAGGGAGACACAGCTTCATCACCACTATACCAGAGTGTGCGCTTAACTCACGGGTGGACGGCAAGACAGCACTAGACTCATTCTTTGAAAGCTGGAGAAAGAAGGGAACAAACAAGGCTTGTGGTTTGAACTAACAAAACGACCTTCCTGGCTAAGACGCTGGCGTGGGAAACGGTAGGGTTGGGCCAAAAAGATGATACAACAAGGTGAGAAAGTTTGCCCACTCGAAGCAGTATGCAGCAGAGCTGTGGAAACTACACATGCATATATGTGTGCCTGTCTACACATACACTAAACTAGTGTGTATATATGTACACGTATGCATGCATATATATAGATATACACAAGGTAAATACATTGATATGGTTTGGGTAAGTGCCCACCCCTAAGACCCATGTGTTCAAGGGTTAGTCATCCATCTGTGTTGTTGTTGGGAGATAGACATGAAGAGGGGAGAGTCAAAGGAATGAAGCCCATGAAGCCCCACCCATGTGGTTCCTGACAAATGCCTTTGCCATAGATTCCTTACCATGCATAAAACTTCATTTTCATGGCTTCCTCTCACCTGACAGAACTCAGGGAGGGGGCAAAGAGAATGTCTTGCATTGATCACCCTAGTAAGGGTTCATACATGTGCAATGGATGAATCAGTAAAGGAGAAGGAGAAAAGGAATGAAATGAAAGAGACACGAAGTGAAATTAACCACCATATTAGCACACCCTAGTAATAGTCACCCGTGGCTCATCCAAGCTGCACAATGAGCTTGGTGGGGGAAAGCCACTGATTCATGGTGCCTCTGTTCTATTTCAGAATGAGTAGGTTCCTGTTGAGGGAGAATTGTTCATACAGCTATTCCATTGTCCCAGCCACCTTGATCAAAGGACCAAGTCAGTGATTGGCTGACCGGGATTAGCCATAGAGATTTTGGAGGCCTGAGGAGTTCTGCTAGAAAGGACAGAAAGAGAGAAAGGAGGATTTCTGGGAGAGATGCTTTGGGAAAAAGTGGAGGGAGAGTCAGCTGTCCTTGGATTTGCTAAGTCTCTGTCTTAATTTCTGACTCCTGAGTTTTTATTATACTGGAATAATTTAGATATTCGTTACAGATCCCAGCTTAGAGGGCGAGACACAAGAACTGACTTTCAAAAAGCTGTTGAGATTAATTCAAAGCAACTTCTCAGGTATGGTGGTGTATGCCTGTGATCCCCACACTCAGGCAGGTAGAGAATTCAAGGCCAGCCTGCATTACATACAGCCTTGTCTCCAAAAACTAACGCAGCAATATCACCACAGACCACTTGACTATACATTGAAAGCCTATGGAAGCTATGAAGCCTTGACACCTAGATCCCTTGAGCAGAGATTTTAGAGACACTGTCCTGGTTGGAGGAGAGGCACAAGGTATTTACACAGGTGATTACAGTATAGAGCCAGATGAGAATCTGTGGGGCTTTAGGAGCCATAGTTGAATGCTTAGCAGACCACTCTCAGTGTCCTCCAAGGTCATTGTCATTATTCCATTTCTGATGGTACCTGAGCTGTCACAGGCCCTCCTCCAGCTGCTAATACATGGATCCAGCAACGTTTGCTCTCCTTGAACAGATCTCATTGGATTGAGCAGTCACTGAGAATACGCCTTTAATGGGTACTAAGATTGAAGGGTGTGAGAGAAACAGCCTTCCAGGAAACATGACCTGTTCAGCAGTCTCCCCTTTTCTGTTTACATACCTCCCCTACTTTCCACCCTCCTCCCCATCACTAGCCTCTGTTAAAAGTGCTCTCACCTCATGATACAAACCCTCAGAGCGAGCCTTGTCTATTTTTTCCAGTGTATCCTTTGAGAGTTGTACCGTCTCCTTCACCACTTCCGGGGAGGGCTAGGAAAGACAGGAGTATCCAGTTTGATTCAATCCCACTACTACCAAAAATGAAACAGAAGCAAACCATCTTCAAGTGTCTGCCATCTTTGACATTCACTGTAATGCAGGATCAGAGCCTCCCACATTATGATGGTCTCATCTCTCCACGTAAGTAAAGACCCCTGCGGCTTTTCCAACTGCTTCTTCTTCATGCGTCTTCTTCTCCACTTCTTACTTAAGCTTGTTGGTTTTGGAGGATTTCACACATGCGCACTGTATTCGTATCGTTCCCACCTTCTCCCTACTTCGATCCCTCCCATCTTTCCCCACTCCCTCTCGGTGTTGCTCACAAGAGTTTGGGGATGACCACTTGGCTTGAATAACTTACCAGGAAGCTCATCCCTGGGGAAAACTGATTCTCCCTCTCCCAGCAGCCATTGACTGCCTGTAGCTCTTCATCTAGGGACAAGGCCTTATACGAGCTGCCCTGTCCGCACTGGTGTACTGACCGTGGTCTTTATGCAGGTCTCGCTTAGGCAACCACATGGTTGAAATTTAATGGGTGCAGCTTCCCTGTCACGTCTAGAAGACACTATCTCCCAGCAGGCATCCTGGTTCTCTGGCTCTTACAATCTTTCTGCTCCCCTTTCTGCAATTTGCCCTGAGCCTTGGGTGTAGGGACTGCATTGCAGGTATATAGTTGGGGTTGGTCACCCCACAGTCACTTATGCTCTGCATTTTGACCAGTTGACTGTCATAGACTCTCTCAGCACAAAAAGAAGTTTCTTTGATGAGGAATGAGAACTACACTCATTTGAATATAAGGATCAATATTTAGAGTACAGTTAGAAATTATACTGTTTAGGAAAGTAGTAGGTTCTCCTCTGGTGTCCAGGATCTCTCCAGCCATGAGTGGTTGGCTGGATTTACAGTGTCAGACATGAATTCTTTCCAAGTGATCAGGCCTTAAGTCCAATTAGACATCTGTTGTTTACCACCAAGACAAAGTGGGCACTATTGTGTCACCAAGGATATTGCGTCACTGAGGATATCTTGCTGGGCCAGTCGTTGTTGTTTGTAGGCTTCCCGTGTGGGCAGAACTGCCAATTGCTTTTCTTCCTGGGAAGACTGCATAGCATCTTCCAATACTACAAGCGCTGGTCCAGCTCAATCCCTCCAAGTCCTGTGTCTGAAGTCTGTACTGACTTCTGTAAGAGGGTCTTACCTTCAAGTGCTGGGAGACAACCAGGGCAATGGCAGTGGCCTGCACTGTTTTTGGAGGCTGTTGGACATTCCTGACTAACATCTCAAATGGAGGTTTCCTGCATGTAGCACGGGAGTTTTTGTTAGACAGTCTACAAGGGTTTTTTGTTTTTTGGTTTTTTTTTTTTGTGGGGGGAGCATTATCACTCAAAATTGGGTAACTCTATTTAAACTACACACACACACACACACACATTTCATTTTTTATTTTTTATTGCATTTTCAATATGGATTCTTAAATAGGCTTATGCAACCTGAGCTAGGCCTGTTTTTTCTTTTCAATTAAGTGTGTGTGTATGTGTCTATGTGAGTGTAGGCCAGGTGTGTGCCTATGCCTCTAGAGGTCAGAAGAGGGCATTGGATTCCAGGGAGCTGCCCAACATGGGTGCTGGGAATGAAACTCGGGTCTTCTGGAAGAGCAGCAAACACTCTTACCCACCGAGCCTTCTCTCCAGCTCCCTCTTCACACTCTGGTGACTAAGGCTCAGAACCTTGCCACCACCCAGTCCTTGGAAGTCTGCCTCACTGCTGGGCTTTTGCACACTTGACATTGACTCCACACATGTTTCCTCTGGAATTTTGGACTGGGATCCTGTTGTCTAAAATTCTTTGCTTCAAGTCAACCACCTAGTCCACAGCTAGGCCTTGTATTTTTGTCTTCATCTGAGTCACTGATTTAAACACACAGAAGTGGAGCCAGTCGCAATAGTGTGAGTCTATACCCCCTGCACCTAGGAGGTGAGGGGCAGCTGCATCTGGAGTCTAAGGGCAGTCTGGGCTACAAGAGATCCTGTCTCAAGAAACCAATAAAAATAAAATTACTAAATAATTACTAGCCAGGACAGGAGTAAAGCTGAGGGCCTGATCCAAAAATTGTACTCCAGTGGCCACTGGAGCTTACTAAGAGGGCTCTTCTGATTATGGTCATGTAGACCCTCCAATTGTCTTAGCATGCAGCCATTAGTCATTCCTTAATCGAAAGGATAACACGAGAGATTTTTGTCAGCTCTCTGAAAGCCGGACTCATCTGGTTTCCCACATTGGACAGACTAAACAGTCTAGTGACTGGCTAAAATCTATCAAACTAGGTTTTGGTATATGAGATAAGGAAGTACCACAGTTACAAAAACAGTTCCCATGAGGATACAATTAGGATTTTGTTTTTTGGGTTGTTTGTTTGTTTGTTTGTTTGTTTGTTTGTTTGTTTGTTTGTTTGTTTTGATGGGGGAAGGAGTGCCAAATGTCTCAAAGTCCAAAGAAGGAGATGGAGAAGCAAGAAGAGAAAAGGGAGAGCTAGAAAAGAGGCCCCAGGAGCTAGATGAAGCAGCAGGAGGAGGAGCCAGGTAAGTGGGAGGGGCTAGGTAAGGGGCGGGGCTAAAAGAGAAGGGGAGAAGCAGCTGCAGCAGGAGGCAGAGAAGGAAGAGGACAGTTATGAGGGATGCTTGTTCCTGATCTTCGAAAAGTAGCCTTGCAGGATAGAGAGAGAAAAGAAAAACCTGATCGGGCTAAACAGTGTCCAGAGGTGCAACCGAGGACGGTGTTTTATATTTTGTTTTTATTTTCTCATTTAAAACTTTCGGTTTGCATTTTCTAGGGGATATTGTGCACACAGGAAGGGGGTAGTATAACTTCTGGTACTGACTGACACTCATGCTGGTTTGCTGACCACGGGACCACTTACAGGGCTGCCGTGAAGTGTTAAAAGGAAGAGAAAGGAAACAGCCAAGCTTGGCATGGTGGCTCAGTCCTGTAGTTACAGCCCTTGGGAGGCTGAGGTAGGAAAGCCAGGAGTTCAAGGTCCTCCTTGGCTACACAGCAAGTGCAGGCCAGCCTGGGCTTCATGAGACACTGTCTCATAAAAAATAGAACAAGACAATTGTGATGACACAGTATATAGTTCAAGCTGAGGGGAACACTGTTAAATTCTTCCAGCTTTCCATTTTACAGACAAGGAAATAGAGGTCCCAAAGGAAGAGATTTGCCCAGGCTCAGACATTCAGGGTTATAGCTGGAACTAGAAAACAGACTTCCCCATTCTTTCTTGTGTTGTTGTTGTTGTTGTTGTTGTTGTTGTTGTTGTTTTATTGTTTTTACATTCTTACTACATTGTAATGACTTTTTTAAAAAGATAAGATAGCTGAGCATGTCACACACCTGCACCCCAACACTGGGAAGGCTGAGATGGAAGATGATGAATTAGAAGTCAGTCTGAGCTAAATAATGAGTTCAAGACAGCTCAAGCCACACAGCAAGACTTTACCTCAAATTAATTCATTAAAAAACTGTAAAGGCGTACTTAATCTTTCCTGTCCAAATATTTAGGTTGAGTTAATTTTTTAAAAGATAGATATGTATTTTATGTATATGAGTTTCGTCTACATGTATATCTGCACACCAAAGATGGCATCGGATTCCATTACAGACAGTTATGAACCACCATGTGGTTGCTGGAAATTGAACTCAGGTTCTCTGGAAGAGCAGCCAGTGCTTTTAACTGCTGAGCCATCTCTCCACGCCCAGGTTGAGCTACTTTTATTTTGAGTTCATTTGTTTACTTTAATGAAGAACACAATTTAAGGCCAGCAAAATGGCTCAATGGGTAAAGACACTGACCACCAAACCTGGTGACCTGAATTTAATCCCGGGGACCCACATGGTAGAAGAGGAGAGCCAACTCCTGCACATTGTCCTCTGATCTCCACATACACACACACACTTACATACATGCATACACACACACACACACACTCACACACACACACACATATACATACATACATATGTACATACATACACATATAATTAAATGTAGTTTGGGTTTTTGTTTGTTTGTGGGGGGTTGTTTTTGAGACAGGGTCTCTCTATTATATAGCTCTGTCTGTCCTGGAACTCACTATGTAGACCAAGCTGGCCTCAAACTCACAGAGACCCACCCTGGACTTAAAGGCATGTCCTATCACACCCAGCCAATAAATGCAATTTAATTTTTTTTTTTTTTTTGGCTTTTTCAAGACAGGCTTTCTCTGTGTGGCCCTGGCTGTCCTGGAACTCGCTCTGTAGACCAGGCTGGCCTCAAACACAGAGATCCACCTGCCTCTGCCTCCCAAGTGCTGGGATTAAAGGCATGTGCCACCACCACCCGGCTTCAATTTAAATTTTTTTTAATAGAAAATCCAATATGGTGTTTAAGAAATATCAGAAAGATTTTGCTTTGAATCTAGTTAAGTTCAAGCAGAAATCATCAATCTTCTATCAGAGACATGTCAATCTGAGAGACATCGGCATGTTATCACTACTAGCCACCTATCTATTGTGACAGAGTAGGACCTGAGACCACCCATCACCTTCTGAACTGTGGAAACCCACCAAAAATATATAAAGACCTAAACTACTCTATGTTGTATAATTTTGAAAGGAGGAAAAGAGGATCTTGCCTACTTACAAAAACACACAACTGAGTGGCAGAGTGATTGAGTTAGGAAACACATGCTCAGGGCCAGTGTCCGGGGCTCATGGCTAACACATGATGTCCTCTGGTGCTAAAAGGGCAGGATGAAAGTAGGTGTGGTCCTTTAGTCTCTCTGTAGTGTCCAAAGCATTGTGCACAAATACTAACAGTATGTAAGTCCCAGAATACAATACCTTTGATTCTGTGAAAAGGAGATTGTTTCTGTGAAAAACAAAAACAAAAAAACAAGCAAAAATCCCATAATCCTTGGCCCCAGCTACTCTATCTCCTGCACGGGAGGACTGACTCAATTTCTCTACCCCATGCTTCATTGACCTTCATTATAAGGTCACAGCTTCCTTCTATTTCTTTCTGCATAGATACTGACTTTGCTTGCATGCCAACATGTGCATGCCTGTCCCCTTTAATTTTCATAGCATGGTAAACAGACATGATGTTATGAATTGAATGCCATCATCCTCTCAAAATTCCTATGTTGAAGTCCTAAGCCCAAGACCCCAGAATGTAGCCTTACTTGGGAGTAGCATCCTTGTGGATACAATTCCTTTAAGATGAGGTCATGTGGAATGAAGTGGGGTGGATCCCTAACCCAACGCAACTGGTGACCTTATAAAAAGAAGACTGACAGCAAAAGGGAAGCTGTAAAGAGACCCCAGGAGAGAGCTTCCTAGGAGCACAGGAGAAACATCTAGAATAGACCCTTCCCGCATAGCCTGTCAACCGCTGAACTGTGGGCCTCTGGCTCTCAGGTCTGTGAGACAGGTTACACTGCGGTTTACACTACCCAGTTTGGGGCATTGGACATAGCAACTCTAGCAATCTAACATATGTACATGACATCCTTGGGCCCCTTAACTCATTTCCCCTGAGGAACAGATCTCACTGCAGACCTGCATCCAGACACCGCTTCACGCATTGGAATGGTTTAGGGCATTTCTTTTGTTCATATATTTCCATATGTGTATTGATTTGAGGGGTTCCCCCCCCCCCCCCCCCAAGTTTTTTTTTTTCCCAAAAAGCACCACCACAGTCTATTTTTACCATGTATCTTATAGCAAATGTGTAGGTGTCTCTTCTGGGTAGATACTTAGAAGCAGAACTTCTTGGTGAAAATGTTTATATGATATAGTAAGACTACAAGTAAGTTATTGGCCAGAAAACTGTGTAGAGCAGCCCAGGAATGAAAGAGAGATGTTCGGGGGTGGGTAGGAGGTGGGTGGGGTGTTTTATAAACATTAATGAGCACATACCCCACTAGGTAATGGAGCCATGAGACAGGTCATATGACGAGCACCCTAGATTTCACCAGCACCTCTTCTCTGACCAGGAGCACATTCCTCCTACACACAGCACTCAGAGGGAAGTTTAGAAGTTCATGTATGTATGTCCCACAGACACCATCCAAGTACCAGTTATACAGAAGCACCCCATTAACCTCTTGCGTACTTCTGTTGAGACCTCCTTACTGGGAGAAGAGGAAGCCTTGCAGACACTTTTTCCCACTCTGACTTGGTGGCCAGTTATTTTGTTCCCGGAGCTTGTCCCCTTGTTGTTCTAATCACAGATCTAGAAACTGCCTGAGTCTTCTGACAGAGTTCTCTCAACACTGAGAACAGTACCCCCATGCCTGTGCTGACTCACCCTCCACCCCTGTGTGCTCCAGAGGAGGAATTGGATGAGCATGAATTGGCACCCTCTCTGGTTTCTGCTTCTTGTTTATAGTGTTTGTAAGTGTCTAAATATTTCAGTTTCATTTTTGGCATGTGCCTTTAACTGGACACCCTGTCATCTGGCATCTCAGCTCTCTCTCAGCTCAGCTGAGCTCCTGGCATCCCCTTGGCAAGCCCGCCCCATCTCCATAGTACCCATCTCTACAGAACTAGGAAAACCATATTCAAATCCCTTTGCCTACTGAACTTTGACCTCTGAAGTTCTCCACATTACTTAACCTGCACAAGGGCAGGGTGGGGAGTTGAACCCTGCTGGGTGCCTGGGTGCCAGCCCTTTTGTACAGGTCATCTTGTCCAGTGGTCATAGTAACAGCACAGTCAGGCCATTGGTCTCCTTTCCCAGAGAAGACTGGCTTCTTCAAACTTCCCCCACCTTGCATCAGCTGGGACCTGCCCGCCCTGCTGAGTGCTCTATCCCATGCCTTCTCCTCAAGGATATAAGCCCCACCCTTGCCCAGCTCCTGGGAAGGCAGCCTCGGCCCCTGAAGCAGAGTTGTGTGTACCTTGGGGTCTTCCTTCACTGCCTGGAAGAGGTCGTCCTTCAGTCCCTTCTGGCAGTGTTCACAGGAACAGTCAAAGTAGTACTGCTTCCTCAGCTGCTGCCTGCGCTCCTCGCTGAGGTGGAGGAAGTCGATGTAAGACACTGTCAGCTCCTCGCCTTCTGAGATCTTGCCCAGGGCCCGGAGTTCAATTCTGGAGCAGGACAAAAGGGAGTCAACAGAACCCATGCTGATTAGCGTTCTCCAGGGGTTCCAGGAACCCAGCCTCAAAGACAACAGTTTCCACGAAGGCTCTGAGAAAATGCCCATGCCTCCAGAAAGCTCACAACCTAAAGCAGAGTGATCGTGCACATTTGATGTCACATCGGCTCCGTTCAGTTAACTTTTCTGGAATTGGTTCAAATAGAAGAAGCCCCATAAAGGACTGGGCTTGGTCTTAAAGTCCTTCACAGCTTCAACGCCCACAGTTTCATACACTCAGTTACTGGTCTATATCAGGATGGGAATAATAACAAAGAAAAAACAAGACCAGATCCAAAAATCACTTCCTTAATTTGGAGATTACA
>CABHPQ010199700.1:0-12561 GCA_902168405.1 Peromyscus aztecus | reverse complement strand
CAGGACATCATCCATCCCAGTCTGCCAAACCCTAAATATTCCCAGGCATAGGTGAGACCAGCAGCCCCAGAGACACCGCACAGATAGACAAGCAGTCATCTGAGATTCGAGGTACCTCCCACCCTTAGCCCAGGTGTTACCACACACACACACACACACACACACACACACACACACACCTCCTCTGGACCCCTCTCCATAGAGATCGCCATTACGTTTGCTGTTACGCTGTGCCTTTTTTGTCTACATTTGTCCTTCTAGCCCAATTATAGTTGGGCTTCTTTATTAAATAGATGGTGGAACCTAGCACCTGACACAAACAGAAAGAGTTGGTCTGGGGTGAGATAGAGCTAAGCCAAGTTGAACTGAACCAAAATGACAGTGGGGGACCCAGGGTAGTGATCTCCCCAGCTCCCCAACCACACTGCCCCCCACTCTCCAACAAGGTCCTCATTGCTTCTTATGGAACAGAGCCGGGGCTGGTTCATTGCTGGGCTCAGCCATGACCTGCATGGGCTGGTTGTTCAGGGCAGCCTCCCGCATCTTGTGGTACATGAACTCATTCTGGCGGAACATACGCAGCTCCATCTCTGTCTGCACCCTCATGGCCTGTGGGACACAGATAACAGCATTGAGCGACACATCCCCATGGCATGGTCCTGACATATCTTTGGATAAATGACCCCTGGCCAGTAAGATTTAACTCTGTCCCTCCAGAAACAAGCGTGTGTGTAAGGGGGAGGGTCACCTTTGTAGACTGATGGTGTAACAGCATGCCTAGCTTCATAGGGAGAGGGAGATGGACCCGTGAGACGGTAGCTGCAAAGTTGTTTTCCCCAGAGAATGTTTCTCCTCACTGTCGGCTGAGGACTGGGATCTGAGCCCTGGATCCTGACCTCAGTGAATGGACTTAACCACAGCATGTTGGGAAGATTATAGCGAATAACACACAAGAGAGCCTTTGTTCTCCCACATATCTACTCAGAGTCTTCAGAAGAGCTAGCTAGCTGTTCAGAGGCTCAGGACACCATAGTAGGTAAGATTGACAGAGACTGCCTTTGACAAGCTTCATATACTAGATACAAAATTAGCCATCTCTGACCTTGCCATCAAACCACTGGATAACAACAGATGAGTACTCCCCTCCCTTGGGCCTCTGTTTCCTCATATGTAACATGAGGAAAATATGCAAGGCTAAAGCATTCTAAGTTCCTTTCTGGTCTGGCTAGCAGTCTACAGACTTCCATAAAGCAAAGTCCAGAAGAGCCAGGACTCCCATCTCAAGAGACCTTCAAATAGGACAGCGACTGCCCACCCCCAGGATGCTGTTTACCTCTAAGTCCTTGGTGATAGGGTGGGAGGGTCCGTGTGTCACCAGGAGAATGGCATAGGCTTTGCAGATCATCCCGTGCCCCACTTCGATGTGACCAGCATGCCAGTTGGTCAGCCCTGCCCGCATCACAGCCATGCCCAGTTGGGCATTGTTATGGTGGTAGAGCTTCCTGCAGAGGCACAGACAGTAAGCAGGACTCACCGTCCCAACCTTCCTTACCTCTGTACAGCACAGAACAACTTCTAAAGCACTCTGCCCGATGTCATTGTCAACTTGACATAATCTAGCATCACCTGGGAAAAAGAGTCTCAATGAGGAATCTTCTAGATTAGGTTGGCTATGGGTATGTTTGTGGGCAACCATCGTGAAGACCTGTGGTTAGCACCACTCCCTGAGCAGGAGACCCTAAATTTTGTAAGAGCAAACTTGCAGGGATTCATTCATTGCTCTCCACTCTTGAGCATGGGTGTGATGTGAGCTCAGCGTCCCTCCCTGCAATGGTGGACTGTGACCTGGAACTGTGAGCTCAGATAAACCCTTCCTTTCTAAGCTGACTTGTCAGGGCATTCTGTCACAGCAAATGGAAATGACGCCAAAGTCAGTACTCTCACTGATCAAGTCCACCTGTCTTCCCACTTGTGCTGTGGGGCACCCGCAGCTTGTTGTGGGGTTCTGAAATCCACAGAGCTGACCAGTGTTCTACACAGTGAGGCCAGGAGAGTTGGGACTCTGACCTGGACCACCAAGCCAAGGCTTCATGGACAAAGAGGGCCACAGCTGTACTCTGAGCCTGAGCACAGGGAACCAGGTACCATCTGGAGCACCCCCAGTTTTCTGGGAAACGTGAAAAGAAGCTCAAGGCGGGAAGTCTAACTTCAGTGTCCCTCCCAGGGCTGCGCTGTATTTTTCTTCTCCTGGCAGGGCTCCTTCCTAGCATGCTGGTCCATTTATCTGCATTTTTTTAATGAGCAGCGTCCTAAAGAAAAGCCTTCTTATGACATCTTACTCATCTGACCAGAAACACAAATTCCTAAGCCAATGTGAACATAGAAGGCAAGAGAGAACACTGGTGGAGGGGAAATGAGAAAGCAGTATGTTATCATTTATAGGCAAGAATGGCCTCTCTCTTCATAGCAGAGCTGTGAAAAAATATATGCATGTATATGTATACATATGCACACATACTTATGTGTCTATATGTACACACATGTGTACATATGTAAAGATCTACACAATGCAAATATATTGCTACGGTTTGGGTAAGTACCACCCCCAAAGCCAATGTGTTATAGGGGTTGTCATAGGTTATTAAAGAGAGAATTAAAAACTCTCCAAGCATTTAAAATCAAGCTTCATTTAGGAAAATCCAAAGCAGAAGATGCCGCTCAAACGACAAATAAGGAAGTAAAAACAAACACATCAGAGATGACAACCAGGCCTCATCTGAGTATCGCCTCTGACTGTTCAATCATTACTGCTTGGGACACCACAAGAAAAGCTTAATTTGTAAGGAGAAGTATGACTGTGACCACGGCCATTGGAGGTGTAGGAGGAGCAATCAAATGTGTGCCATCTCTTTGGCATCCCTGGAACACAGGGTTTCCGGGAGACCACCGGAGAACCAGGACCATCACCTACGTGTAGCCGTCCACCATCCTTCTGGCGTAGTGCGAGGCCTCCTCAAAGGCCTGGAGATAGGAGAGGACCTCTGACACGATGCTCAGCAGCCGAAGCACGTAGAGGTTGGTGTCGGCAAACACTGGTTCCTGCTTCTCCAGGCACTCCCGGCACAGCTTCACAACCTGGAGGGAGACACAGCTTCATCACCACTATACCAGAGTGTGTGCTTAACTGACGGGTGGACGGCAAGACAGCACTAGACTCACTCTTTGAAAGCTGGAGAAAGAAGGGAACAAACAAGGCTTGTGGTTTGAACTAACAAAACGACCTTCCTGGCTAAGACGCTGGCGTGGGAAACGGTAGGGTTGGGCCAAAAAGATGATACAACAAGGTGAGAAAGTTTGCCCACTCGAAGCAGTATGCAGCAGAGCTGTGGAAACTACACATGCATATATGTGTGCCTGTCTACACATACACTAAACTAGTGTGTATATATGTACACATATGCATGCATATATATAGATATACACAAGGTAAATACATTGATATGGTTTGGGTAAGTGCCCACCCCTAAGACCCATGTGTTCAAGGGTTAGTCATCCGTCTGTGTTGTTGTTGGGAGATAGATGTGAAGAAGGGAGAAGCCAAAGGAATGGGGCCCATGGAGCCCCACCCATGTGGTTCCTGACGAATGCCTTTGCCATAGATTCCTTACCATGCATAAAACTTCATTTTCATGGCTTCCTCTCACCTGACAGAACTCAGGGAGGGGACAAAGAGAATGTCTTGCATTGGTCACCCTAGTAAGGGTTCATACATGTGCAATGGATGAATCAGTAAAGGAGAAGGAGAAAAGGAATGAAATGAAAGAGACATGAAGTGAAATTAACCACCATATTAGCACACCCTAGTAATAGTCACCCGTGGCTCATCCAAGCTGCACAATGAGCTTGGTGGGGGAAAGCCACTGATTCATGGTGCCTCTGTCCTATTTCAGAATGAGTAGGTTCCTATTGAGGGAGAATT
The DNA here is from genome assembly GCA_902168405.1 of Peromyscus aztecus. Lineage (NCBI taxonomy): Eukaryota > Metazoa > Chordata > Mammalia > Rodentia > Cricetidae > Peromyscus > Peromyscus aztecus. Next base: position 8,582 of record CABHPQ010199700.1, on the reverse strand, counting down.
GTTCATACAGCTATTCCATTGTCCCAGCCACCTTGATCAAAGGACCAAGTCAGTGATTGGCTGACCGGGATTAGCCATAGAGATTTTGGAGGCCTGAGGAGTTCTGCTAGAAAGGACAGAAAGAGAGAAAGGAGGATTTCTGGGAGAGATGCTTTGGGAAAAAGTGGAGGGAGAGTCAGCTGTCCTTGGATTTGTTAAGTCTCTGTCTTAATTTCTGACTCCTGAGTTTTTATTATACTGGAATAATTTAGATATTCGTTACAGATCCCAGCTTAGAGGGCGAGACACAAGAACTGACTTTCAAAAAGCTGTTGAGATTAATTCAAAGCAACTTCTCAGGTATGGTGGTGTATGCCTGTGATCCCCACACTCAGGCAGGTAGAGAATTCAAGGCCAGCCTGCATTACATACAGCCTTGTCTCCAAAAACTAACGCAGCAATATCACCACAGACCACTTGACTATACATTGAAAGCCTATGGAAGCTATGAAGCCTTGACACCTAGATCCCTTGAGCAGAGATTTTAGAGACACTGTCCTGGTTGGAGGAGAGGCACAAGGTATTTACACAGGTGATTACAGTATAGAGCCAGATGAGAATCTGTGGGGCTTTAGGAGCCATAGTTGAATGCTTAGCAGACCACTCTCAGTGTCCTCCAAGGTCATTGTCATTCTTCCATTTCTGATGGTACCTGAGCTGTCACAGGCCCTCCTCCAGCCCCTAATACATGGATCCAGCAACGTTTGCTCTCCTTGAACAGATTTCATTGGGTTGAGCAGTCACTGAGAATACGCCTTTAATGGGTACTAAGATTGAAGGGTGTGATAGAAACAGCCTTCCAGGAAACACGACCTGTTCAACAGTCTCCCCTTTTCTGTTCACATACCTCCCCTACTTTCCACCCTCCTCCCCATCACTAGCCTCTGTTAAAAGTGCTCTCACCTCATGATACAAACCCTCAGAGCGAGCCTTGTCTATTTTTTCCAGTGTATCCTTTGAGAGTTGTACCGTCTCCTTCACCACTTCCGGGGAGGGCTAGGAAAGACAGGGGTATCCAGTTTGAGATCACCTCCCGGGGCAGCCCATCTTATCCCAGAGTTCCTGAAGGCTGGGAATGTAGTTCCACGGCAGAGCACTTGCCTTGCATGCATAAAACCCGAGCTTCAATCCCACTACTACCAAAAAAGAAACAGAAGCAAACCATCTTCAAGTGTCTGCCGTCTTTGACATTCACTGTAATGCAGGATCAGAGCCTCCCACATTATGATGGTCTCATCTCTCCACGTAAGTAAAGACCCCTGCGGCTTTTCCAACTGCTTCTTCTTCATGCGTCTTCTTCTCCACTTCTTACTTAAGCTTGTTGGTTTTGGAGGATTTCACACATGCGCACTGTATTCGTATCGTTCCCACCTTCTCCCTACTTCGATCCCTCCCGTCTTTCCCCACTCCCTCTCAGTGTTGCTCACAAGAGTTTGGGGATGACCACTTGGCTTGAATAACTTACCAGGAAGCTCATCCCTGGGGAAAACTGATTCTCCCTCTCCCAGCAGCCATTGACTGCCTGTAGCTCTTCATCTAGGGACAAGGCCTTATACGAGCTGCCCTGTCCACACTGGTGTACTGACCGTGGTCTTTATGCAGGTCTTGCTTAGGCAACCACATGGTTGAGATTTAATGGATGCAGCTTCCCTGTCATGTCTAGAAGACACTATCTCACAGCAGGCATTCTGGTTCTCTGGCTCTTACAATCTTTCTGCTCCCCTTTCTGCAATTTGCCCTGAGCCTTGGGTGTAGGGACTGCATTGCAGGTATATAGTTGGGGTTGGTCACCCCACAGTCACTTATGCTCTGCATTTTGACCAGTTGACTGTCATAGACTCTCTCAGCACAAAAAGAAGTTTCTTTGATGAGGAATGAGAACTACACTCATTTGAATATAAGGATCAATATTTAGAGTACAGTTAGAAATTATACTGTTTAGGAAAGTAGTAGGTTCTCCTCTGGTGTCCAGGATCTCTCCAGCCATGAGTGGTTGGCTGGATTTACAGTGTCAGACATGAATTCTTTCCAAGTGATCAGGCCTTAAGTCCAATTAGACATCTGTTGTTTACCACCAAGACAAAGTGGGCACTATTGTGTCACCAAGGATATTGCGTCACTGAGGATATCTTGCTGGGCCAGTCGTTGTTGTTTGTAGGCTTCCCGTGTGGGCAGAACTGCCAATTGCTTTTCTTCCTGGGAAGACTGCATAGCATCTTCCAATACTACAAGCGCTGGTCCAGCTCAATCCCTCCAAGTCCTGTGTCTGAAGTCTGTACTGACTTCTGTAAGAGGGTCTTACCTTCAAGTGCTGGGAGACAACCAGGGCAATGGCAGTGGCCTGCACTGTTTTTGGAGGCTGTTGGACATTCCTGACTAACATCTCAAATGGAGGTTTCCTGCATGTAGCACGGGAGTTTTTGTTAGACAGTCTACAAGGGTTTTTTGTTTTTTGGTTTTTTTTTTTTGTGGGGGGAGCATTATCACTCAAAATTGGGTAACTCTATTTAAACTACACACACACACACACACACATTTCATTTTTTATTTTTTATTGCATTTTCAATATGGATTCTTAAATAGGCTTATGCAACCTGAGCTAGGCCTGTTTTTTCTTTTCAATTAAGTGTGTGTGTATGTGTCTATGTGAGTGTAGGCCAGGTGTGTGCCTATGCCTCTAGAGGTCAGAAGAGGGCATTGGATTCCAGGGAGCTGCCCAACATGGGTGCTGGGAATGAAACTCGGGTCTTCTGGAAGAGCAGCAAACACTCTTACCCACCGAGCCTTCTCTCCAGCTCCCTCTTCACACTCTGGTGACTAAGGCTCAGAACCTTGCCACCACCCAGTCCTTGGAAGTCTGCCTCACTGCTGGGCTTTTGCACACTTGACATTGACTCCACACATGTTTCCTCTGGAATTTTGGACTGGGATCCTGTTGTCTAAAATTCTTTGCTTCAAGTCAACCACCTAGTCCACAGCTAGGCCTTGTATTTTTGTCTTCATCTGAGTCACTGATTTAAACACACAGAAGTGGAGCCAGTCGCAATAGTGTGAGTCTATACCCCCTGCACCTAGGAGGTGAGGGGCAGCTGCATCTGGAGTCTAAGGGCAGTCTGGGCTACAAGAGATCCTGTCTCAAGAAACCAATAAAAATAAAATTACTAAATAATTACTAGCCAGGACAGGAGTAAAGCTGAGGGCCTGATCCAAAAATTGTACTCCAGTGGCCACTGGAGCTTACTAAGAGGGCTCTTCTGATTATGGTCATGTAGACCCTCCAATTGTCTTAGCATGCAGCCATTAGTCATTCCTTAATCGAAAGGATAACACGAGAGATTTTTGTCAGCTCTCTGAAAGCCGGACTCATCTGGTTTCCCACATTGGACAGACTAAACAGTCTAGTGACTGGCTAAAATCTATCAAACTAGGTTTTGGTATATGAGATAAGGAAGTACCACAGTTACAAAAACAGTTCTCATGAAGATACAATTAGGATTTTGTTTTTTGGGTTGTTTGTTTGTTTGTTTTGATGGGGGAGGGAGTGCCAAATGTCTCAAAGTCCAAAGAAGGAAATGGAGAAGAAAGAAGAGAAAAGGCAGAGCTAGAAAAGAGGCCCCAGGAGCTAGATGAAGCAGCAGGAGGAGGAGCCAGGTAAGTGGGAGGGGCTAGGTAAGGGGCGGGGCTAAAAGAGAAGGGGAGAAGCAGCTGCAGCAGGAGGCAGAGAAGGAAGAGGACAGTTATGAGGGATGCTTGTTCCTGATCTTCGAAAAGTAGCCTTGCAGCATAGAGAGAGAAAAGAAAAACCTGATCGGGCTAAACAGTGTCCAGAGGTGCAACCGAGGACGGTGTTTTATATTTTGTTTTTATTTTCTCATTTAAAACTTTCGGTTTGCATTTTCTAGGGGATATTGTGCACACAGGAAGGGGGTAGTATAACTTCTGGTACTGACTGACACTCATGCTGGTGTGCTGACCACGGGACCGCTTCCAGGGCTGCCGTAAAGTGTTAAAAGGAAGAGAAAGGAAACAGCCAAGCTTGGCATGGTGGCTCAGTTCTGTAGTTACAGCCCTTGGGAGGCTGAGGTAGGAGAGTCAGGAGTTCAAGGCCTTCCTTGGCTACACAGCAAGTGCAGGCCAGCCTGGGCTTCATGAGACACTGTCTCATAAAAAACAGAACAAGACAATTGTGATGACACAGTATATAGTTCAAACTTAGGGGAACACTGTTAAATTCTTCCATCTTTCCATTTTACAGACAAGGAAATAGAGGTCCCAAAGGAAGAGATTTGCCCAGGCTCAGACATTCAGGGTTATAGCTGGAACTAGAAAACAGACTTCCCCATTCTTTCTCGGTTGTTGTTGTTGTTGTTTTATTTGTTTTTACATTCTTACTACATTGTAATGACTTTTTAAAAAAAGATACGATAGCCGAGCATGTCACACACCTGCACCCCAACACTGGGAAGGCTGAGATGGAAGATGATGAATTAGAAGTCAGTCTGAGCTAAATAATGAGTTCAAGACAGCTCAAGCCACACAGCAAGACTTTACCTCAAATTAATTCATTAAAAAACTGTAAAGGCGTACTTAATCTTTCCTGTCCAAATATTTAGGTTGAGTTAATTTTTTAAAAGATAGATATGTATTTTATTTATATGAGAGTTTCGTCTACATGTATATCTGCACACCAAAGATGGCATCGGATTCCATTACAGACAGTTATGAACCACCATGTGGTTGCTGGAAATTGAACTCAGGTTCTCTGGAAGAGCAGCCAGTGCTTTTAACTGCTGAGCCATCTCTCCACGCCCAGGTTGAGCTACTTTTATTTTGAGTTCATTTGTTTACTTTAATGAAGAACACAATTTAAGGCCAGCAAAATGGCTCAATGGGTAAAGACACTGACCACCAAACCTGGTGACCTGAATTTAATCCCGGGGACCCACATGGTAGAAGAGGAGAGCCAACTCCTGCACATTGTCCTCTGATCTCCACATACACACACACACTTACATACATGCATACACACACACACACACACTCACACACACACACACATATACATACATACATATGTACATACATACACATATAATTAAATGTAGTTTGGGTTTTTGTTTGTTTGTGGGGGGTTGTTTTTGAGACAGGGTCTCTCTATTATATAGCTCTGTCTGTCCTGGAACTCACTATGTAGACCAAGCTGGCCTCAAACTCACAGAGACCCACCCTGGACTTAAAGGCATGTCCTATCACACCCAGCCAATAAATGCAATTTAATTTTTTTTTTTTTTTTGGCTTTTTCAAGACAGGCTTTCTCTGTGTGGCCCTGGCTGTCCTGGAACTCGCTCTGTAGACCAGGCTGGCCTCAAACACAGAGATCCACCTGCCTCTGCCTCCCAAGTGCTGGGATTAAAGGCATGTGCCACCACCACCCGGCTTCAATTTAAATTTTTTTTAATAGAAAATCCAATATGGTGTTTAAGAAATATCAGAAAGATTTTGCTTTGAATCTAGTTAAGTTCAAGCAGAAATCATCAATCTTCTATCAGAGACATGTCAATCTGAGAGACATCGGCATGTTATCACTACTAGCCACCTATCTATTGTGACAGAGTAGGACCTGAGACCACCCATCACCTTCTGAACTGTGGAAACCCACCAAAAATATATAAAGACCTAAACTACTCTATGTTGTATAATTTTGAAAGGAGGAAAAGAGGATCTTGCCTACTTACAAAAACACACAACTGAGTGGCAGAGTGATTGAGTTAGGAAACACATGCTCAGGGCCAGTGTCCGGGGCTCATGGCTAACACATGATGTCCTCTGGTGCTAAAAGGGCAGGATGAAAGTAGGTGTGGTCCTTTAGTCTCTCTGTAGTGTCCAAAGCATTGTGCACAAATACTAACAGTATGTAAGTCCCAGAATACAATACCTTTGATTCTGTGAAAAGGAGATTGTTTCTGTGAAAAACAAAAACAAAAAAACAAGCAAAAATCCCATAATCCTTGGCCCCAGCTACTCTATCTCCTGCACGGGAGGACTGACTCAATTTCTCTACCCCATGCTTCATTGACCTTCATTATAAGGTCACAGCTTCCTTCTATTTCTTTCTGCATAGATACTGACTTTGCTTGCATGCCAACATGTGCATGCCTGTCCCCTTTAATTTTCATAGCATGGTAAACAGACATGATGTTATGAATTGAATGCCATCATCCTCTCAAAATTCCTATGTTGAAGTCCTAAGCCCAAGACCCCAGAATGTAGCCTTACTTGGGAGTAGCATCCTTGTGGATACAATTCCTTTAAGATGAGGTCATGTGGAATGAAGTGGGGTGGATCCCTAACCCAAAGCAACTGGTGACCTTATAAAAAGAAGACTGACAGCAAAAGGGAAGCTGTAAAGAGACCCCAGGAGAGAGCTTCCTAGGAGCACAGGAGAAACATCTAGAATAGACCCTTCCCGCATAGCCTGTCAACCGCTGAACTGTGGGCCTCTGGCTCTCAGGTCTGTGAGACAGGTTACACTGCGGTTTACACTACCCAGTTTGGGGCATCGGATATAGCAACTCTAGCAATCTAATCTAATGTACATGACATCCTTGGGCCCCTTAACTCATTTCCCCTGAGAAACAGATCTCACTGCAGACCTGCGTCTAGACACTGCTTCACGCATTTGAACGGTTTAGGGCATTTCTTTTGTTCATATATTTCCATATGTGTATTGATTTGAGGGGTTCCCCCCCCCCCCACCGCAGTGTTTTATTGTTCCTAAAAGCACCACCACAGTCTATTTTTACCATGTATCTTATAGCAAATGTGTAGGTGTCTCTTCTGGTGGTGGAACTTCTTGGTGAAAATGTTTATATGATATAGTAAGACTACAAGTATGTTATTGGCCAGAAAACTGTGTAGAGCAGCCCAGGAATGAAAGAGAGATGTTCGGGGGTGGGTAGGAGGTGGGTGGGGTGTTTTATAAACATTAATGAGCACATACCCCACTAGGTAATGGAGCCATGAGACAGGTCATATGACGAGCACCCTAGATTTCACCAGCACCTCTTCTCTGACCAGGAGCACATTCCTCCTACACACAGCACTCAGAGGGAAGTTTAGAAGTTCATGTATGTATGTCCCACAGACACCATCCAAGTACCAGTTATACAGAAGCACCCCATTAACCTCTTGCGTACTTCTGTTGAGACCTCCTTACTGGGAGAAGAGGAAGCCTTGCAGACACTTTTTCCCACTCTGACTTGGTGGCCAGTTATTTTGTTCCCGGAGCTTGTCCCCTTGTTGTTCTAATCACAGATCTAGAAACTGCCTGAGTCTTCTGACAGAGTTCTCTCAACACTGAGAACAGTACCCCCATGCCTGTGCTGACTCACCCTCCACCCCTGTGTGCTCCAGAGGAGGAATTGGATGAGCATGAATTGGCACCCTCTCTGGTTTCTGCTTCTTGTTTATAGTGTTTGTAAGTGTCTAAATATTTCAGTTTCATTTTTGGCATGTGCCTTTAACTGGACACCCTGTCATCTGGCATCTCAGCTCTCTCTCAGCTCAGCTGAGCTCCTGGCATCCCCTTGGCAAGTCCGCCCCATCTCCATAGTACCCATCTCTACAGAACTAGGAAAACCATATTCAAATCCCTTTGCCTACTGAACTTTGACCTCTGAAGTTCTCCACATTACTTAACCTGCACAAGGGCAGGGTGGGGAGTTGAACCCTGCTGGGTGCCTGGGTGCCAGCCCTTTTGTACAGGTCATCTTGTCCAGTGTTCATAGTAACAGCACAGTCAGGCCATTGGTCTCCTTTCCCAGAGAAGACTGGCTTCTTCAAACTTCCCCCACCTTGCATCAGCTGGGACCTGCCCGCCCTGCTGAGTGCTCTATCCCATGCCTTCTCCTCAAGGACACAAGCCCCACCCTTGCCCAGCTCCTGGGAAGGCAGCCTCGGCCCCTGAAGCAGAGTTGTGTGTACCTTGGGGTCTTCCTTCACTGCCTGGAAGAGGTCGTCCTTCAGCCCCTTCTGGCAGTGTTCACAGGAACAGTCAAAGTAGTACTGCTTCCTCAGCTGCTGCCTGCGCTCCTCGCTGAGGTGGAGGAAGTCGATGTAAGACACTGTCAGCTCCTCACCTTCTGAGATCTTGCCCAGGGCCCGGAGTTCAATTCTGGAGCAGGACAAAAGGGAGTCAACAGAACCCATGCTGATCAGCATTCTCCAGGGGTTCCAGGAACCCAGCCTCAAAGACAACAGTTTCCACGAAGGTTCTGAGAAAATGCCCATGCCTCCAGAAAGCTCACAACCTAAAGCAGAGTGATCGTGCTCATTTGATGTCACATCGGCTCCGTTCAGTTAACTTTTCTGGAATTGGTTCAAATAGAAGCCCCATAAAGGACTGGGCTTGGTCTTAAAGTCCTTCACAGCTTCAACGCCCACAGTTTCATACACTCAGTTACTGGTCTATATCAGGATGGGAATAATAACAAAGAGAAAACAAGACCAGATCCAAAAATCACTTCCTTAATTTGGAGATTACA
>CABHPQ010199699.1:0-25515 GCA_902168405.1 Peromyscus aztecus | reverse complement strand
TCTCTCTCTCTCTCTCTCTCTCTCTCTCTCTCTCTCTCTCTCTCTCTCTCTCTCTCTTTCACACACACACACACACACACACACAATGAAATGTAAAATTTTTTTAAAGAAATTTACTTTAAAATAATTCTTTGGTATACATATAATTTTATCATTTATTAAAGATAAAAGCAAATTTGCATGCTAACAAGATGGATGTGCCTGTTTGTTTTTGCATGAACAAATCTTGACTGAATATTTGACACTGTGGGGCATAAGGCACTGTAACATGTTTCAGAGTTCATCTGTGTTCTGATTTTAGAATGGTTAGTGCTGAAAATACCACCTCACATAAATACATCATACAAAATGGCAGAAGTACATTTAGGACCATTCGAAAAGTTGGTAATTCTGTCCTAATACCAACCCAAAATTCACTGAAGGATATATTTTTTAAATAAAACTCAAGTCAGCAACAGAAATGGGAATTTAAAAAAACCAAGCATCCTAGCACAATATAATCAAAAGATATACTACCTTGCTACCTATATGTTAAAGAATGGCAACAGGAAAAAAATGTATTTGCTTTCTGTAATTAAACTGGCATGTTTCTATAAGAACAGAAAGCTTAGTGTGCATAGTCAAGTTATTGTGCTAACTGGCTTAGCAAGTGTTCTGTTGCTATGAAGAGACACCACGACCAAGGTAACTCTTACAGAAGAAAGCGTTTAACTGGGGCTTGCTTACAGTTTCAGAGATTTAATCCATTGTTATCATGGTGAGGAGTACGCAGCCTGTGGGCAGACATGTGTGTGGAATATTCCTTCACACTGTGTGAATATATGTTACTGTGATTGGTTTAATAAAGAAGCTGACTGGCATACAGCTAGGCGGGATAAGGCTAGGAGGGAGAACCAGACTAAGAGGACTCTGGGAAGAAGAAGAAGAAGGGAGGAGTCTCAGAATCGTGAGAGAGATGAACTTGCCATACTGAGAACAGGGACCAAATCACGTGGAAGAGCATAGATAAGAAATACGGATTCATTTAAAATGTAAGAGTTAGCTAGTAACAAGGCTGAGCTTTCAGCAAAGCATTTATAGTTAATAATAAGTCTCAGTGTGGTTATTTGGGAGTGGCTGCCTGGATACAGAGACACTCCGCCTACAATGGTGCTGGAGAAGTAGCCGACTGCCCCTCATCTGGATCCACTGGCAGCAGGAAGAGAGCAATACCAGGACTGGCATGGGCTTTTGAAACCTCAAAGCCCACCCCCCCCCTCCCATGACACACTTCCTCCAACAAGGCCACACTTCCTAATCCTTCCCAAGTAGTGCCATTCCCTGATGACTAGGCATTCAAATATATGAGCTTATAGGGGCCACTCTTATTCAAACTACCACAGTAACATATAAGAGTCTGGACCCTGAGCCGAAGTTAGGCAGCTGTGCTGGCTGATTTTGTGTGTCACCTTGACACAAACTGGAGTCATCGGAGAGGAAGGAGCCCCAGTTGGGGAAATGCCTCCATGAGATGTGTGGCATTTTCTCCTTTAGTGATCAACGGTGGAGGGCCCAGCCCATGGTGAGTGGTGCCATCTCTGGGGTGGTGATTCTGGGTTCTATAAGAAAGCAGGCGGAGCAAGCCAGCAGCCGCAGCCCTCCACGGCCTCTGCATCAGCGCCTGCCTCCAGGATCCTACTCTGAGTTCCTGTCCTGACTTCCTTCTATGGTGAACAATGCTGTGCAAGTGTAATCCCCTTCCCCCAACCTGCTTTTTGGTCACGGTGTTTTGTCGCAGCAATAGAAACCCTGACTAAGACAGCAGCCACTGTCGGGCATTTAATGCTACGGCAGCTCGCTCAGTGCATATGTGTCTGTTGTGTGCTCAGAAACAAGGCTGGGGTTGTAGCCCAGTGGTAGAGTTCTTGCCTAGCTTCTTGAATGAAGCCCTGGGTTCAGTCTTTAATAGGAGGCTTTAAAAAAAATTCCCTGTAACAATTGACCTGTGCTGAAAACATATGAGACTCCACACACATTTGATTTTGAATTAATATTTGGTTGGTGTGGGTTCAAAAACATTTTTTTTATTCATGAATTCCACAATGAGTGCACTTTCTCTGTAGTTCATGTGGTATAGTTTCCTTTTACAGTGCCACTGCCTGTGCTTTCAAAATATTTGTCTATTTATTAAGTTACCTATTTGCTGATTTGTGTGTGTGTGTGCAGGTGCAAACACTTCGTGGCATGCATGTGGAGCTCGGAGCCCAGCATTCAGGACAGACTCTCTCCTTCCACCTTTTTAGGGGAGGTTCCCGCTGCTGCGCTGTGTGCTCCTGCAAGTCGGCCCGGAGGCTTCCAGCCAAACCTCCTGTCTCCACCTTCCATCTCTCCAAAGGGATTCTGGGATCGCAGTGTTTGTTTTGTTTCAACACTTCCATGGATTAAGCTCAGGTTGTCGAGGTTACAGAGCTATCTATCGCCTTTGCTCTTTCCCAGCCACTTACAACTGTGGTTTGGCATCTGCTTTGACTTCTGTCCCACAGTGAGCTCTTCCAAGAAGACAGATGTCTAAAGAATAAAACCAACAACAACCCCCCACCCCCCATGGTCTGTTCAGACGGGTCTCATTCTAGGGCAGAGCACTGCTGCCACAGGGAAATTCCATGCAGTTGCCACAGGGCAACTGGGAAGTGAACCCGGGGCGCCGTGCATGCTAGGCAAACACTCTATCACAGAGCAATACCCCCAGCTGCTGGGAAGTTCTTTAAGGAACCTACCCCTTTTCCCCCAAGCCTGGCTGGAGAGTGGGGGTTGAGCCTTTACAGGAACCTGTCCCCGCCCCAGGTTCTAGGAACTCTGAGGGAAGGAACCAAAAGCTTCAGTGAAAAGCAATTAGATCAGGTCATTTGGGCTGCTTGCCAGACCTGGACATAGACTCAAGTGGCCAGCAGCTTGGGTCCATGTGCCCTGTAAGCAAAAGACTAGGGCTCAGGCCTGCAAAAGATCCAACTGAACTACCAACAAACCTGGGATTGGAGACACTACCCAGTAGCCCAGGGCGTTGGGAAGCAAGGTCCCTCAAGCCAGGAGATAAACTACAATTGGGTCCCAGACCAGTGACCCCCACCAGGAAACTGGCAGGTGCAAAGGCCAAGTGTCTTGACCTCTTGTGATTGAAGCTTTGCATTCCCAAAGCACAAGACAGTTTTCACAGAGCTAAGAATATTCTGACCATTTAACAGGTAAGGAAAGCAGAGGCCCGATGAGGCTCAAGGGTGGTATTGTGGCCCTAAGAAGGGCAGTACCTTAACCCAAGCTCTTTCCTTCTGCAGCCCAGGTCTGGGGGAAGCATGGGCTCCTCAGACACCACTTGTGTCCCAAGGGCAGGGAATGGGCACACGGGCTCTGCAGGCACTCTGGGGTCACATACAAGTGCAGAAGTGCCTGCCGCTACAAGAATGTCTGAGAATGTGTCCCTTCCTTCCTCTCCACAGGCTGCATGTTGTCCGTCTGATGAGGCCATGTGAGGAGAGACTTGACTAGTGGGACCGGAAGAGGAGACAGTCTTTGAGTTGACCAAACTCCAAAGCTGTGCCCGTGGTATTGGAGTTGTTTTTGGTTTGTTTGTTTGTTTGTTTGTTAATTTGAATATTTTCCTGTCACTTGAACTTTGTCATTATAGTGGAGCTTTGTCCCCTCTCATGTTTGATCAGGGAGCAGGTGGAATATGTCATTGCGCTCACCTAATTTTTATGTAAAAGTGTGCACAGCTGGTACTTTACATTGTTTATTACCATTATTCATTTTTAGTGTGTGTGTGTCTGTTTGCAAGTGAATACCATGTGTGTGCAAGTGGCCACAGAGGCAAGAAGAGGCCATCAGATCCCCTGGAGCTGGAGTTACAGGTGGTTATGAGCCACCCCACGTGGGTGCTGGAAACTGAACTCAGGTCCTCTGGAAGAGCAGCAAACGCTTTTAACGGTTGAGCCATCTCTCCAGCCCCGATTTTGGTGGATTTGTTGTTGTTTTGTGGGGTTTTTTGTTTTCGGTTTTTGAGGGTTTTGTTGTTGTTGTTGTTGTTGTCTGTTTTTTGAAACAAGGTTTTTACACTGTAGTCCAGGTTGGTTTCATACACAAGGAAATCCTCCTGCATCTGCCTCCCAGGTGCTGGGGTAATAGGTGTGAGCCACCATGCCCACACAGTATCGCTTTTTAAAATAGCTACTAACCTCTGTGGCCTCAAGACTCACACATTCCCTCACCCAAAATCTTGACCTAAGAAAGTTTTTAGGGTTCTCTACAAATGGCCATGTCTGAGCTCTGTGGGGAGTGCATCCTGTCTTGAATCTCCCAGCCTGCTTTACTTGCTTTTCTTCTTATTAGGCTGTCCATCTGTCAGGGAGTCTGTTGCATCTTTACCTGCCAGGCCAGGCCCTGGACCAGCCTCAGAATTGGTCACCAGTTGCTGGCATTGCCTAGATGGGTAGGCAGGAAGTGAGAGGCCAATAGAAATTGAATCAGAGGTTCCAATAGAAATTTGCTCACGTGTCCTGCTCTTCCTCAGATTCCTCAAGACTCGGGCCTTCTCAGAGGCCTCCAGGATTAATGCTGACTTGTCCTATGGAAGAAAGCTCACACTTTCCATCCCATGACCACCTTAGGCCCCAGAAAGCTGCAGCTTGGCATCTATGGTCAAGGGAAGAAGACCCGCGTGTGAGATTTTTATATGTCAGATATTGCTTTCATATGAGTGTGACATCCCACGGGCAGCAGGGTGCATGGGAGAGCGTGATATATAGAGGGCACAGCCACGGATCCTCCCAAAGGAAGAACTTGAGGGGGGGGCGGGGGGGGGGTGGCTCAACCATTACTCCCTTGGTGATCGTTTCATTGGTGTTAGACTGCAAAGCTCCGAGGCTCCCCTGCCTCCTTCAGCTCCCTTCCCCTCCTTCCTTCTATTTCCATCTTTTTAGCTTGTATGATAGGGACCATGTGCACACTAGGCTACTACCCCATCACGTTGCACTAGCTCTTTGGACAGGTGCTAGGTGAAGAGGGCCGAGTGAGGAGGGGCAGGAGCTCCTATTGGGCAGGTTAGAGACAGCACACGTGCCTGTCCTGGAAGGAAGTTGTCTGACACAGCCGGCTGCGGAGGACAGCCTCGTACGTAAGGTGGTATTCCTGCGACCAAATGTGGATCGACGGTAGCTGCCGAACCTTAAAACCGATCATCCCCTGAGGACACAGAACTTCTCCTGGGCTGAGCTGCCGCCGCCAACTCAAACTGCACCCAGTTCTTAAGCTAGGGTACCAGATGGACCCGTGGGAGGCCGCGGTTGCTGGCTCCAGCGTTTAGCTGCTAATGAGTCATCAGTCAAATTCCCAACTTCATGCTGTCATGCTGCCCCTACATTCTGCAGCGAGCCCACAAGTCCAGCCTTTTCAGGTTTGTGTAGCCATCACGGCACACCAAAACACCAAGTCCCAGGCTTCGCTGACCCCACACCCCTGTGGCAGTGGCTCTCTATGACAGATAAAGTAAGTTCAGGTATGGTCATGGCTGCAACACAGGGCACCACCCATCATGGTCATCGGACAGGCATAGGCTGCCTGTGACTCAGATTAAATGAGCCTGAACCTCCTAAAGTCCTCTCACATTTTTGGGGTCCTCTAGGGGAGGGGATCCCCATGGATGTTCTGTTCCTGGGACTGCTTCTACACGAGCTCCCTCAGCTCCATGGCATCAATCCAAAAAACAAAACTAAGTCCCTGATCATTTCCCACTTGGGCACAAATGAGTTTCATATAGCCCAGTCTGACTTTATGTAGTCAAAGGTGACCTTGAACTCCTCACCCTTCTGCCTCCACTTCCTTATGGGCATGCATTACCACATCCACTTTATATGGTATGTGGATGGAACCCAGACAAGCATTCTGAGCCACATCCCCAGGCCAACGACTACGTAGTCTACAGAGGCTGTTGAGGCAGGAGGAGAGGGCTTGAGAACAAAGGAAGTATTCACTTCAGAGTAAACAACTAGGCTCCAGGTCGACACTGGCCTCCTTAGAATCCCTGCTTTGTTTGCTGGAGGTGCCTTAGTGGCCTGTTCTCTAAACTCCCACTGGTTCCTCTTTTTCGTGTTCATTCACTTGTTTGTGTGAATCTAGCCGATTGAGCAAGAGGGCAGCAGGCTCGGCGGCCTCTAGAGCGGTGTTCACAGCCTCACTGGCCCCCCTGCCTCGCTCCTGGCCTTTTCTAAGCTTCTGCACAAGAGGGTGGCTGCTTTCTCCATCCTGGCGCTTGCTGCCCAGGTTGGAGTTTCAAACACGCTTTCTCCAAGTAATTCACCCAGTCATTTATACACACACACACACACACACACACACACACACACACACACACGCGCGCGCGCGCGCGCGCGCACACACACACAGCATATACAGAGGTGGGGGAAGATCCTTAATAGAATATACCTTTAAATTCACTATATATGTAAATACAAACATTCAGTGCCCCACTTGGAGATCAGTGTCTAGACTGTCCCCTTCATAGTGGAAGTCACACTAAAAGATACACACTCCAGGCTCAGAGCAGGGAGACACCTTCGTGCTCTGATCATCCTTTGAGCCACGTTGCGCATTCCTGCCTTGCGCTCAAGGGGTTAGGTGACTACAAATGGACATAAATTCTCAACACACCAGAATGCTCAGGGACAGCTCGAATTTGATGTCGGAGTGACCGGGGTAATGCCATCTTGTCCTGACTCCCATTTTGTGTTTGCTTGGACAGCTCCCAGTCTTCTACCTCACAATAGCCACATCTGCCTCGGCAACACGTGTGAGATTCCATGGCCCTGGCCGTGGTCCAGATGTACTAAGTTTACACAAACGCAATACACACTAAACTAACAGAAGAAAGATGTAAGTAAAAAATAATCGCTGTTTATGTTTGAAATAACGACTATGTTCTGCCGGAAATAAATGTTTCAAGGTTAGTCCTACCCTCACTTAGCTTTGATATAAATTATGATTTTTGTGAGTTTTGCTTTTTAAAATGCTGTCCCCCTGAGCTTCGGTACCAAGATACTCTGAGGTGCTGGCTCACTCTCGGTTGCCAACTCAAATTAAAGGACTCGTAGCATCTTAACTGGCTTAGTCTGTGTGCTTGTCAGTATCTTTCTCCCGTGGATTATTTCAACGCGTGGACCACGATGCACTTCATGTCCTTAACACTATTAGAGGAGGGCTAAGCAGGGGAGGCAGAGTGGAGCGGCTCTCCGTGCTGGGGCCAGAATCTGTGTGATGCTACCCTCAACTAATGCCCCTGCTCCCATCCTGCCAAAGAGGAGAGCCTCTCCCATAACAAGTGCCTATAAACACCACCTATCAGGGACGAGTGAGAAAGGCACAGGCATCGGGCATGCGGTGTATAGATTCAAGGACTTCTTAAATGCTTGGCTGGACCAGAAGCTGCAAACTCCAGAGGCTCTGGGGAGTCCTTGTGTGGGTATTGAGGTGATAGATATAACCCTACTGTAAACAGGCAGGGCTGTTGGCCCTAAGCTGTCTTCCTGGGGCATTGGTGCCCCTGGCATGAGCTCTCATCCATCCAAACTCCTCCCTCCCATCCCCGCCGCAGATCTGCCGGACCAGGGCCTCGTGGCCTTGAGGTGGACACTGCAACCCAGGGAGTTTCTGGGTGGAGTAGAGAGCTGCTGGGCAGATGGGCTGGGTAAGCATTTGATCTTTTGGGTGGTTATGATGCAAGTGGGAGAAAACGGTCCAGGAACAGAAGGGACTCTAGGTAAAATGTCCCACCGTGGGCTCAGCACAGGCTGGGATGACAGAGCAGGGCGAAAGGAAAACACACACACAAACAAACAAACACACCAAGGGTGGGAAGAGAGGAGCGGGCCGTCAGGCTGGGGCAACGATTTCCATCCCTTCCACAGCTTTCTCCACTGGCCCTCGGGCCAGCCGCAGCCACGTGAAGGACACACACGCCCATGCGCGTGCACACAGGCACGCTTGCCCTCTGGTCTCCTTGCTTCTGGACCCTATGATTCACTGATTACAGGACTGGTTTGCTGATCTGACTGCTCCATATCTCTCATTAGCTCTTAACCACAAGAGCCACGGCCTCGTTATCTTTTGATGTTTTTTCTCTTTGCTGAACCATCACTGATTGAACTCATCCCACGTGCCAGACATTGGGAATACTGAGGAAGGAGCACAGTGGAGAAGGATGTTGAGGGTCAGCCCAGCCGAATGGAGGAGGAGGATGGGTGGGGGTGTTATAAAGTGCTTCCCTAGCTGGGAGAAGGGGGAAAGAGTAGAAGAAGAGACACAAATTCCCACAGAGTGGACACCCCTGACACCTTTGACTGGCCCTGTGACTGCGACCTCCAGAGAAAGGGGTTTGGCTAAAGCTGGCTTCTGCAAGCCTAGCAGCCACACTAGAAGTCTAGACAATGACAGTCACTTTCCAAGACAAAAGTGAGAGCTCATGATAGCAGAGTGCAAGTTCTATTGAGAGCAGTCGTCGCAGCCAGGACAGCAGACACAGGGACCTTGCACCTCATCCAGGACCTGTGACCACTAGAGCACTAGAGACCATCAGAGGTTTAAAACTGAGGCATGGCACACCCCAGGTTCTGATTTACAACAATCTATGTAGCCTCAAGGTAGAGAGCTGAAGGCTGTGGGTGCAGAGCCTGATGCTAAAGTCTAGACAGAAGAGAGAACCGGGGTATGAAGTATCACTTGCTGGGAACTGCCTCAAACGCAAGATCTGGGGGGATAAAGATCCTCATCTTCACAGGGGATGAAGCACCCCTCCGCCTTCTGCCCAAGGCCAGTTCCAGGCAGGCCAAACTCCCATGTGTCACCTGAGCTCCCTGTTCCTGCCTTGAGCAGGGATGGGGCAAGTCAGCAGACAGTACCTTCTCCTTCCCTTGACTTGTCTCTATCCAACAAAACATATGGAAATGTCTACACCACTGCTGTAGGGAACGTACACCTGCTGACAGTGGAGCCCTGTTGGCACTTCAACAGGGAGGCCTGCCTGGACTGTGGAACTGCCCGGAATCGCTGAGGAAGAATTCTCAGAATACAAAACAGCTCTAGGGACTGATGACATGTATGTAAAATTATGTCTGTATGATAATGAAAGGTTGAGAAACAAACATAAGGTTATGTGAAAAAGGTTTTGAGATCAAAGGTATTTCTCCCCACATAACACCCAAATACTAGAATGTGTTTATATGTGTGTGTGTGTGTGTGTGTGCATATGTAGCTACATGTATATAAATATATGCATACATACAAGTGTACAAACACATACATATGTACACCTATGTATATATACATGTGTACATTGTTAGAGACATGATTCACATATGTCTGCTGCACATATACATCTGTGCACATACATTTCATGCACACACACTTACTTCGTTGGCGGTGGTAAGTCACCATAAAGGCGACATCACAGAGAGCTTTGTACTTGATTGGCACTCACTAATGTTTGCTGAATTAGAACAAACCTCTGCCTTGCCCATTCTGATTTTTATCGTTGACCATTGCTCTCAGGAGTTAATGTTTGAACCTGGCCATAAAGAAATCGACAGGCACTGACCTATGGCCTATATTTGAGGAGGAAGAAGCCCCTTATAAAATAGCCAAGAGGGGGTGGCCTGGCAGGCAGAGCTGCTGTGGTCAGCTGTGGAAAGGGAGCCTCATCGCCACCATGAACTTCACCGGCAAGTACCAACTGCAGAGCCAAGAGAACTTTGTGCCCTTCATGAAGGCAATGGGTAAGTGCTGGGTGGGATGTCAAAGCTGATGTAACTGCAATGGGGGGCTAGCCCTACTCTCAGCAGCTAATCAAGGTCTGATGCTGAGGTAGAAGGAAAGGTCCAGGCTATCCCAAATTTAGGAGTGCTTTAGTGACTCTCCTGGTCTCTTGCTACTTACACTGTCCCTCACTGGACAAGGCCACCAGGAGCAGTGGAAACGACACTGAGCTGGATTGACATGTGTCTACTGGTACTTCATCATGACCTTCTTCATCCACTCACCCATTCATTCATTTTTCTAGCAGTCATTGGTTCAAGACCAACCATACCTCAAGCACTCTGCTTGTACATATGCCAGGGAGACAGAGTGTGATAAGCTGCAACCCTGACCAATGTTTGGAGACAAAGCTACAATACTGACCAATTATTCGGAGATAAATGCAATGACGTGTCCCTCAATGTGGATGACTTTATACCAGGAGTTTCAATGCCCACATTCAATACTCACCATAAAACTGAGTTGATCACAGTTGAGACAGCTGAGGCCAAGAAAGGAGAAGTAGCCACAACAAGGGCTACTGTATCGGAAGTATTGGAGTTGGAGTCAGAAGCAGGTGCTGGGTCCCAGAGACCCTAGTTAAATGGCCTACGCCTCCCCGGAGTGTAGGAGGAAAGACTGGTGCTGAGGCCGAGCCTGAGACCAGGGAGAGAAGAGTGTGTTCCAGGAAGAGAGAGCCCTGTGGGCAGAGGGCGAGGTGGGACAAAGGAGGGGGCCAACAGGGAAAAGATGGCAAACAGCAAGAGCAGGGAAAGGAGGACACTCAGGCCATCCCGGGACTCAAAGGTTCTTGTGTGGACAAGTCACAGCTCGCGAATTCGAGGACCCCTTGGCCGTACAAAGGGCTCTCTGCTCTTGCTGGGAATTCATGATTCCTGTGCACCTCCATTCATGTAAAGGCACAGATTTGCTCTGACATCTGCAAAGCCCTGTTCTAGGGCAAAGGACTTCTGGACATTACCCACAAGAGCCTTGACTCCAGAGGCCACAGCAAGTGTGCCTGGCATGGTCACACTTATGTGTGGGACCATTGGGTTGGAAGATAGACATCCTGGAGGATTAAGTTTCCTCACTCTAAGAACAAGGCCATTAAACAAGGGGGAAATTGGGAGGGAGAGTGAGTAAAAAGCAGAGAGACACAAAGGAAAGGGCCTCAGGCCAAATGAGGTTCTTTATCACAGGTGAATTGATGGGGCTGGGAATGCAGATCAGTGGATAGAGTGCTTGCCTAGCAGTTCATGGAGCCCTGGGTTCAATCCCCAGACCGTAGGAGCCCGGTATGGGCTGTGATCCCAGCACTAGGGAGGTGCAAGAAGGAGGATCAGATGCTCAAGGTTACCCTCAACTATATAGTGAACTAAGGCTAGCCTAGGCTACAAGTGACTCTGCCTCAAAAACCAATAATACTAATTGGGAAAATAGTAGCAGGCCATTGACTTTGTCAGAAACCAAAGGCCTTACTGCTCACAGGTCTGCTATACAGAAGTGTGTGGAACCTCAGGAATGCACAGTGATCTCTGCTGCTCCTCCAGACTCTAACTTTACATGGGCTCTTCCAGGAATACCTGATGATCTCATCCAGAAGGGGAAGGACATCAAGGGGGTATCAGAAATCGTGCATAACGGGAAACATGTCAAACTCACCATCACCTATGGGCCCAAAGTGCTCCAGAATGAGTTCACCTTGGGGGAGGAGTGTGAGCTGGAGACCATGAATGGGGAAAAGGTCAAGGTATGTAGTCCCACTTCCTGTTCCCCCAAAATTCTCCTAACAGAGACCATGTCACTAAACCCACTTCAGGCAGGAGACACAGAGAGCTCTGAGAACAGACTTCTCATTGTCTCAGGGATCATGAGACATCTGGGCTCTCTCTATGGATGTTGTGGGGGAAATGGGGCACAGAGCAGGATCCTCAGTCACAGTGCTCCAGGCTCTCAGAGTCCTCCACGGAGAGCCCAGAACTGGGGCAAATCGGTGTCAGTGAAAACCTTTACCGGAGCCGGGGCAACTTCACCTCCTCAGGGCAATGGTTCCAAGCGGCAGTGCCAGCTGCCCGCGGACTGTGTGAGCGCTGGACAGGTGATAACAGAGATCCAGGTGCTGTGGGTCCTGTCATCTGCCCCTCCCCAGGAAGCCTGCACATCCCAGGGAAGCCAGTGGACTGTGCGTCTGCTCTCTCCACTCCTGCCTTTCCTGGCAGCTTTGTGCCTCAGGCTCAGCAGGAATCCTGCCTCTTCAGGTTGCTCTTGTTTCTCTTTTTCTTACCTGTCAAGGTGAAGAGCAGAGAGGGATTGGGTGGGGTGCCATGGGTTTTCCAGTGGCCCATTGTGGAGGCAGATTTTTGACCTTGTGTCTTTGGTTCCTGACTATACTTCTTCCTCCACCCTCCCTTGGTTCCCTCCACCCCTTCCTTGCTTCCTTTCTTCTTATTCTCCCCGCTCCCCCAGCATCTTGCCATGTAGCCCAGACTGGCCTCAAGCTCAGGCTCTTCCCGCTCCTACCTCCTGAGCACTGGAATTAAAAGCCGCACTGTGCCCAGCCACTTCAATTTACCACCGTCCTTGGTGTATATATAAGGCTTGGAATTGGCGCCACAATAAGAAAGACTACCACAGCAAACTGTGTCCCCTTGGCGGCTGGTGAGTGGAGTTCTGCCACCACCTCCCTCTATAAGCTTGAGAAATAGGATTTTATATTTTATTTTAGGATTTTTTTTCCAAGGGAGAAGCACTTAGGAAGGCTTGACATTCTCTTTCATTCTTAAGTACGCCCAATTTCCATTCAGCACTAGAGAACTAGAGATGAACAGGACATTGACTCATTGCCAGTGGTCACCATGCGGGGAAGCGACCTCATCAGCGTCACTGCCAGGCCTTTGCTCATGGGTCATGACCTCTCTTCCCTGCAGACAGTGGTTAATATGGAGGGTGACAATAAGATGGTGACAAGTTTCAAAGGCATAAAGTCCGTGACCGAACTCAATGGCGACACCATCACCAATGTAAGTCGGCACTCTGGTCTTGCCATCCCACAGCTTGTGGGGAATGGAGGTGTAAAGGGTGAGGGGCAGTTGTACGACATCTCTCATTCTCCATCTTTTCCTCCCCGAGATCTTGACTTTAGTCAGTGTCTTCTACCACTCAAGGGGATCCATTATGTGCCATGTAGTTGATATATACTGTCTCCAATGTTTTGAACAATACTTTTCTAAATGGGGAAAGTAAGGCTATGACCAGAAGAGCTGGTCAAATGGCGGTCAGGTCCCCCAGAACTGGGTCCACCTCTTGAGCTAATCTCCCAGTTGTTCACCACTCAGTGCCTATGGGAAGCTGTTCACACTGTAGACAGTGGGGATTTGCACTCAGTACATCTGCAGCCATCTTGTTCTGACCAAACCAGGGCTGAACATCAGGGTGATGTTCTGACAGACAGAAGAGCAGTGTCTTGAGGAAGGGGCACCTTTTCTAAATCACCTGGTGCCTCCCACCTCCACTCCACCTCCAGGCTGCCCTTCCACTTCCAGAGTCAGCCACTCCCTCCCCTTCAGCCCCTCCTCCTTGCCCACTTCCTGCCTCTTCCCCATGCCAACAGCACCTAAACGGGATGGGGTGAGAAGTACCTGGTGTGCTGAGACACAGGACAGGATGCACAGAACACAGCTTTCCATTTCCTGCCTCTGCTGGGGTGGGGCCACAACCCTCCCTATAGGACAGGAGTCCATTCAACCCAGAGATGTCCCCAGACTCCACTCCATCTGCAGATCTCCTATCTAGGAGGTCCTCATGCCTCCTGCAGCCGTACTTCCCATCAGTGCAAAACCTGAACAAAAGCTAGACTCTCTTGTTGCTGTTCCTGTTTGATGACATCAGAGTGATTAACAGCCACAGCCTGTCCTTCTGTCTCAGCACTAACCAACAAGCCACAGAGGCTGCCAAATTCCACAGCTCAGGTGCCTCGTAAATACCTCTGCCCACTTGGCACTGGCGTGAAGTCACACTTGTACCAAGTTTATGGCCGCTAATGAATGACACCCTGGGTGTACACTCCTATGCAATCATCCTTCATGCCTAGCTGTTGGTAACATCCTGTCCACAGCCTACATGATAGTTGGTAGTGTTCCTCCCAAGGTCAGGTCTTCCAGCTCTCCTTTGTATCCAGAATGCACTTTAGGGGGTCACAGAAGACAGACACCTGTCCAAGTGACATCATCTGGGCAAGTGAAAACCTCTCCCAACCATGGAGAGAGAGGGGTGTCAATCATGAAGCAATGTTCAGTCCCCATTCTTGCCCCTCACTCTCACAACAGAGCAGGTGAGCAGAGAGGAGCCACCCTGGACTGAGTCCAGATGTGTTTCCCTAGTCTTCCTGTCTCCTATGAGAAATACAGACAATGGATTTCATAATCAGGCCAACCTATCCAAGACCATGTAGCTGATGTGTTAAAACCAGGGCTCCAACCCAGATGGTGATTGCTGGAGCTCAGGAGCTCCTTTTCCACTTGATAACATAAGACAGAAAATCAGAGACCCGAGAGGGCTGGAAGGACCATTCACCAACAACCCTAAAACTGATGTGTTTTGTTTTTCTTCCTATGCTGAGACTTTGAGCATGCTCTATAAGCATCCTGCATACAAACCCATGGCCAGTGTTCTCATGTGCTTCGTTCACAAGTTTAGGAGGAAGACTATAAAGCCCCCACTCCGTTCCATTCTAGTTGCTCAGTGTATCCATGTACATATCCTTGTGTTCAGCACAGGCTCAGTGGGCAGTAATAGATTTCAATGAAATTTTGAGACAACGGATTGGACTGCTCTGGATGGTTTTTCTATAGCTGTCATTGATTTAGGAAATAATTCAGTGGCTGGCAGGACAGCCCTCCACATGAACAAGAGAAGTGACAAGACACAGCATGGTGTTTTAGAAAAAGTTGCCCATCATTCCTCTGCCCATAAAGAAAATAAACATTTTCAAAGGTGTTTCACATGTTAGCACATTTGGGATCATTTGGGGAGATCAACTTTTGTTTGTTTTACAATTCATCATCAAGAAAATATTTCATAATCTTTCTTCTGACTTTCAGACCATGATACTGGGCGACCTTGTCTACAAGAGAATCAGCAAGAGAATTTAGACAAAGCTGCATTTTATATTATTTTACAGTGTAAAATTTATACAATAAAGTTACCTTTGTTTTGAAAGCATTTCTTCTTGATGGCTTCTCATTGTGGCACTAATCTTTTTTTTTTTTTTTTTAGTGCGTGGGGCGGGGATTAAACCCAAGGACTCTCACACGTGAGCATAAGCCCTATCACTGAGTTACATCCCAAGCCCTGGTGTTTTCAGTGAGCATTGATCACTTATGACTTTATTATTATAATCTGTGTGTCACTCTACCAGCTCAGACCCTGAATACCAACCTCTGACTCAGGTGCCCTTGACAGAAATGCCAAGTGTGGCCAGATGTGTAGTGTGTCCAGCGTGCCCTCTCTCTGTTAGCCATGGACAAGAAACTGGAGCAAGAAGGATGCAGTGAGTCTCAGGGTGTCTCTGAAGAAGGACAGGGATGAGGAAGACCAGGCAGGCCAGGAAGAGCTGCTGCCATGAACACAGCCACGTGTGACCCACCCATCAGTGGGAAGGCTCCAAAAGGTTGGGCACTCATCTACCAAATGATCAACTTTTTCTCTTGTTGGAGGGCTTAATGCACTGAAGCAGTGCAGGTGGGATTCCTCCCACGACCTGGGCAGAAGCAGGAAGCAGAAAGTGGAAGCAACCCCCTGAACACTACTTTGTCCCAGTCTGCTAGGAGCTTGATAGGAGTTGAATTACCCAGCAGAAATCCACACACTGAAATCCTAATGCCCGGTCACTCAGAACGTGACTTTATTTAGAAACACATTATTGCAGCTATCAAAGACCATAGGGAAAAGTTGGCGGGCTCCTAATTCAATATGACCAATGTCCTTATTGAGACATATCCGGGAAACATCTATGTGAACACATGCATTGTGCTGACACACACCAAGGAGTTCTCAGAAGGTAGCAGAGCCTTGGACCAGATGCTCTCCCGGCTCCTCAGAGGGAACTTGGCACTGCCAACACCGGATCTCAGCCTTCCAGCCTCCAGAACTGTGAGGTCTGCTGCTCAAGCCACCCGGTTTGGGGAACAATGGTAAAATAATCCAGTTCTCAGACACCGAATTGCCGCCCACTTCTGCCGTCACCACCTGCGGAGTCTTTCAGTACCAGAAGTAGCCTAGCCTGTAGAAGCCTTGGTAAAGAGCAAGCAGCTACAGCGGAAAATAAAAACCAACAGCATACACCAATATGCCAGTCACAGAAATAAATTCTAGACTGAAGAGCTAAGTAAATAAATACAAAATGTTGCAAGTAGACATAGCATCCAGGAATGATACTATATGGTTGTAGTTCCAGCATTTTGGAGGTGAAGGCAGGAGGTTCAAGGTGTTCAAAGTCACCCTCAACTACACAGGGAGTCTGAGGCCAGCCTGAGCTAGAAGAGTCCCTACCTCCAAACAAAACAACTAAGAAATAGAAAGAAGCCAGATGATGTTGGCACTCGCCTTTAATCCCAGCACTCGGGAGGCAGAGGCAGGCGGATCTCTGTGAGTTCAAGGCCAGCCTGGTCTACAGAGCTAGTCCAGGACAGGCTCCAAAGCTACAGAGAAACCCTGTCTCAAAAAACCAAAAAAAAAAAAAGACTTTCTTTTAAAGTCTTAATTATGGATATCTGTGTGTGTGTCTGTGCGTAAGTGCCCTCAGAGGCTGGAAGAAGGTGTCATATCCCCTGGAGATGGAGTTATAGGCAGTTGTGACCTGCCTGATGTAGTTGCTGGGACCTGGGGTCCTCTGTGTAAGCCCCTCAAGGTGAGTGAGTGGCCAGGTCCTGCTCCTGAGGACCTCCAAATGCCAGGCTCTGCCCACAGAGCACTCTAAAGGCAGTAACGTCCAGATCTAGCTCCTCCAGATGCAGGTGGCTAGGCTCTGACCTATAGAGTACAAAGCCCAAGCTCAGGACTTGAAAATCCAGTCCCTGAGCTTGACATCCCACCAATCCCTGAACTAGCCCCAAGTTCAGGACTTGACATCCTCCCACCAATCCCTGTACTCGCCCCAAGCTCAGGACTTGACATCCCACCAATCCCCATCCTGGAAGGCTCCCCCCTTAAGAAACCCTATATAAACCCTGTTTTCTGCTTGGTTCTCTGCTGCTTCTCACTCAAGCAGAGGCAGTCACCCTCCTGGGTTTTTCCCTCCCAGAAAATCTCTTATGTGAGGTTTGTTCTGAGTTTGGGGTATTCTTTGGCTCTCAGTTGTTAGAATACCTTTTCCTTCAGAACTATAACTCTTGCACTGGGGCAGCCTTCCCTCTCAGAGCTGCAACACCTCCGTTGGGGAGGCTTTTCCCCTCAGAGTTGTAACATCCATTGGGGAAGCCTTTCCCCTCAGAGCTGTAATACTTACACTGCAACAGCAGTATGCACTCAAATATTAAGCCATCTCCCTAGCACTGGATTTCTTATATAAAGTACAAAGACCATAAGGAAAAGATTAATAAATTTGACTTCATCAAATTAACCATCAAAATTTGAAGGTTGCATGGGAAAAAGATAACGTAAATATAATTTTCATGAAAAGCAGTACTATGGGAGAGCACACTTGTGGCTTATGTAATAAAGGTTATAGAATATAAAACTCTTCCCCAAATTAAAATAAACGACCAGCAAGGCAGGTCAAGGACATTTAACAAGCCACTCCAAATATAAAAGATATTTATTTTTGCTATAATTATAACTGAGGTAGGAATATAAGATGAGGTGCCCAAGTGTAAAAGAGCTAGTAAAAGTTAACATTGCTTACACCCAAGTTTGTACAAGTATTGTGAATGGCTCTACCTTCAGTGGTAGAGACATAAACTGGTGAAGCCCATGCTGGACACCATCTGACAGCATCCCTTAACATTTTCAGTGACGTCCCTAGCACCCAGCAACACCACTGTGCTTCTTCCTGAGGAAGTATTGTATACACGCACAGACAGCATAAAGGATGTAGCAACCATAAGCTGGGTGTAGTGGTATACCCTCCTATAATGCCAGCTTAGGAGGCAGAGGCAGGATGACCAGCCTGGGCTACATAGTGAGACTATGTCTTAATAAACAAACAAGCAAGCAAGCAAATGGGCTGGGGACATTGCTCAGTGGTACAGCACTTGCCTAGCACGCACACAGCTCTGTGTTTGAAAAGAAAAGCAACAACATGACGTGGAAACAGATAGGGCTGGGGAGATTGTTCAGTGGGTAAAGCATTTTTATCACAAGCCTGAAAACCTAACTTCAGATTGCCAGAACCAGCATAAAGCCCAACAGATGGCTGATCTCCACACCCTCACAGGAAGAGGGAGGCAGAGAATCCTCAGACGCTTGTAGGCCAGTTCATGGGCTACCTGTCTCAAACAAGGTAGAAGGTGAAAGCCAATACCTGAGGTTGTCCTCTGACCTCCACATATATACCATGAAATGCATGTGCCCCCCTACACACACACCACATGGAAAAGAAGAGCAAAGGGGCTGGAGACATGGGTCAGTGGTTTAAGTGCACCTATTGTTCTTGCAGAAGACCTAAGTTTGGTCCCAGCACCCATATAGGGAGGCTCACAACCACCTCTAACTCCAGATCCAGGGAATAAGATGCCCTCTGTGGGAACCTGCACTTGTGTCTATATACTCACATGCGCGCGCACACACACGCATGCACGCACATACACACACAGAGAGAAAGAGAGACAGAGACAGAGAAAGTTTAAAATAAAGCAAATCTTTAAAAAGAAAGAGAAGAGGGGTTAGATTAAGTGTGGTGTATTGTTGCCTGGGGAGGGGGGCAGCCTTCAGCAGCACAGGGCTCAAAGGGAAATCCACAGAGTCAGGGTATACTAGACTTTTTTTTAATCTGAGGGGGTTAGGGAAAAGGACACACACCATCTTGATGGTTTCCTTCAGACCTTTACTTTATTCTTCTTTTGTATTCTCTATTCTTTATTTTCCTGGTGATTTCCTTCTCTCATTCTTGATGTTTTCCTTCTAATTCTCATTCTTGATATTTTCCTTCTCGCCTATTTTAGCTCTATCTTTATACTTTTCTTTACAGCTTATATACCCCAGCAAAATCTTTCACCCAATATAAAAATTACAATATGGTTACATTCTGGTTTTCAAATGAATGATTAGGATGAATACAGGTAAAAACATGTTTTTCATCTCCCTTACATAATTAAACATTTTATGTATTATAGGCGAGAAATAAATTATCCTAAGAACCCATATACATTCATACCCAAGCAACTTTTTTGGGTATGAATTAATAGATTACCCAGGTTGGCAAGCAAAGTATTTTTCTCAGTCAGGTCTTTTACTGCCAGGCTGCAGTTTTGCAGTTACAAAGAAAGGGCCAATTGCTTTATTACTTATCTTGAAAGGTAATCTTATAAGGAATCTTAAAGAAATCACAAACCTAAACTTTTATATATGAAAAAGAATCAATCAGCTCTACTTTAAGTCTTTGGAGTACATACCCATTTATCAATAGTTTCTTATATCAGGAGACTGAGGACAAAAATGGGCACAGGGAGTTAATCATCATCTTTGATCACCAACCAAACCTAGCAAGGAAAGTACATCAGCTAGCAACAATTGAGCTGCTTTGCATTTTTTTACCCTAACCTAATGAATCTATAACTCAGCTATGTGTCCTTGTGAACTTTAGATTGTTTTCTGGAGTTTTTCATCTCAAAGCTATTATCAAAATGTCTGATCTAACCTGAAGCTATTTTAAGGCTTTGTTTCAGCTAATGTTGCACACCAAAACCTGTGACTGCAACTTTAAGCATTAAGAGAATTAGAGCCAGCCTGGCTCCTGGGGACTGAATTGTCTTCCTTAATCATTAACTTGAACTGTGAGCTATGCAGCTCCTCAGGTGAAACTCATAGGCCCTAGCTGTATGACATTTCCTTGTATTTATTTGTATTTATCAAAACTCTATATAAACTAATATTATTATTACCATCATCAGTTAGACAGTACAGCTTAGGAAGGAGTCATCTTCACAATAATCCACGGGTAAGAATGCCCAGTAGAACAGGATGTATCCGTGAGATAAACACATTATATTACAGGCAGTGGGGATCTCCTCACACCCATCCATACCATGCCAGATACCAGAGAAAGATGGCAGCAGCAAACATGTAAAGGCACAGCAGAAGCAAAAGACATTCCGGGGTCTGTGGTCTCTGGGCCTTACCTATATCCAAGATTTACCCATCAGGGAGTCACCTCCTGGTGTGCTGACACCTTGAACTTCAATTGCCACCTGCTGTTCCTCTGACATGGCCACCAGTAGTGGTAGCTCCATGCTCTTTGAAATCATCTGCTATAAATGATGGTGTCATTCTAAGTGTACTGAGATGTAAAGATTTCTAACACAAAGTATATTACAGAAAAAGACAGGGTCTCATGTAGCCCAAGCTGGCCTTGAAATTACTTTGTAGTGGAAGAAGACCTTGAATGTTTGATCCTTCTGGTTCCATCTCCCAAATGCTGGGATTACAGGCCTGTAACCACCTTGTCCAATGTAAGTTTCAAAATGATACTGACAATGTAATATCCTTCATGTGAATTGTGGAGGCAGGAAGTAAAGCTGTCTGTTAATATACACCTATGGGGGCCTAGGGAAAAGCCTCTCCATAACTGGTGCATCAGCTAACAGTATTTCTGGTATAGGAACAGAATCAGAAGGTTGAGAGCTTTTTATATAATTTATGTTGTTTGACTCTTTTGCAAGCAACTACTTTTCAGGATTTATGTGTTTGATAAGGAGATGATTTAAGAAGTATTTGGCTTGTAAATATAGTTGAGCTGGTTGACTTGTGATTCTGGCTCACAGTTACAGTTCCTGGAAAATGCATAGTACAGATCCTTCTCTCATGGTTTTTGTAAGGAGTCCTGGAATAATTTGCAAAGCAAATGCCATTCTCAGATTCCTCAGGAATGGCCAAGAAGAAGAAACCTTAACTGAAGAACTGTCTCCATCAGATTGGGCATGTCTGCGGGGAATTGTCTTGGCTGATGATGGATGTGGATTTGCACAGCCCACAGTGGGTAGCACCATCTGTAGGTAGGTGGGGCTGAGTCGTATAAGAAAGCTGGCAGGGCACAAGTCAGAGAGAGCAATCCAGTGAGCAACGCTCCTCCACGACCTCCGCTTCAGTTCCTGCTTCCAGGTTCCAGCCTTGAGTTCCTGTCCTGACTTCTTTCAATGGTGGACAGTTACTTGGGAGGTTGTAAGCAGCAATACACCCTTTTCTCTCTGAATTGCTCTTTGTAGTGGTGTTTGCCACAGCATCGGAGTAGAACTAGAACAGTGTGATGACATTGTTCTGACCAAAGAAACTGAGTGTCGTGCAGGGGGAAGAGGCTTGTGTTGTCCACAGCTGACAACTGAGTTCTTTGGCTCTGAAGTTAGAAAAAGTACTTCGAAGGTTTTTCAGCAAAGTCTCTAGGGACCAGACAGTATTCCCCAAAATGACTCCTAGCAGGGTCTTGCATTGAAACTAGCTCTGGGTTGGGGAGGGGCTGTATATTTTTGCCCTGGGAGATGCTGAATTCAGATTTTGTACATGCGCCCAGAGAACTTAGTGCCTGAACAAACAGCTGTTGATGGGAATCTACCATTTTCACCTTGGCCCCTCCTCCCAATACACTCACACACAGATGTGTACACACACATAATAATGCCTGCCTTTGCCCAGCCTGTGGACATTTCACCAACAGGGGGCGCTTATTCCTGTGAGAACATTTACATGGCTAATGCATGTTAAGTAGGTCCACCAAACAGCTGCCTCCTTTTTCATGCCTTTTTCTTTCTGTTTTTGTTTCTCTCTTTTATTTTTCTTCATAATTGACTGCATTAGGGTAAAGAAAGTGATTTGATAGGGTAAAGGAGGGGAGACTCTAACGCGGTCTATACCCGAGCTTCTGAGTATTTTTTCATTTATTTGTTTTTATATTTTATCCATTTACTTGGGGAAGGGGGTGTGTAGTGTCATGGTGTACTTGTGGAGGCCAGGACAGCTTGCAGGAGTCTGTTCTCTCTTCCCACTCTGTGGGATCCGGGAGTTAAACTCAGGTTGTCCAGCTTAACGGCAAGCACATTTACCCACTGAGCCATCTCGCTGGTCCTGGACCGCTTTTTAAACACATGCTGAGCATCCACAACTTTCTAGTGTTCCACATCGGAAAAGAATCACGGGAGGTCCGAGAGCATCTGAAGGTATCTGTTTTGCAAACGGATATGATGGAAGGAGGCATACATGAGAACTGAGTCTCTACAGTGAATCTTTTCACTCTGGAAAGGAGTTTGGACTTGACCCTGGGGACAGCAGGTACTTACTGAGGGGTGTGTTCGCTGTAAGTGAAATGACATGAAATACTCTGTAGGAAAATCGTCTGGCCACGGTGAAGATCCCACCACAGTTTTCCACCTCAGATCTTTAGAGAGGCAGACCCTAAGAGAGTCACCAGGCAATGACTATGTCTGGTTAGTGCCTGGGTTCACCAATACAGGCAGGTGGCTTCATGGCGAGGGTGGCGCACAGAACTCTTAGACATGTTCAGTGTGGCTCTGAGGGGGTAGAGGTTTGAGAGTACAGTCTCCACTCCGGTTTAAACAGAGACTCCTTTAACATTCTGAGGATCCATTCTGTCACTCCCTTTCATAGGTTAACATGGGTGTTCTAAGTTTCAGACATTGGGCATGGGCTTAACATTCCTGCCATGGCCAACTTCAAGTTATCTGTCAGTGGGATATCAGTAAGCATGGTGCTGTAGACACGGGCACAGTCGTTCCCACAGCTGACAAAGCCAATTTCAGCACACCACGATCCACTCCTTACCTTCCTGATTGGGAAAATGGAAACATTGGCAGAAATGTGGTTTAACCAGTATAACTCTATGGCGTTCTCTTTAAACACTGCCAATGGGCCTGGTACTATCATCCTAAGGGATTTATAGTTTAAAAATTCAGTCTTCACTGCCAACCTAGGCCGAGTGAGAAATGGAGAAACTGACGCAGGGGGGAAGTAACCAGTCTGGTATCAGGATAGCTTTGAAGAAGGCAAACTTAAGTGGTTTTTATCAGCATTGGTGCTCTTGGCGTTTTAGAGAAACACTAAGGCATTTCTCTAAAATTACAGTTTAAAGCAATAGCCACTGGTCACCTTCCCTAGTTAAACATAAATCAATTGGCCTGGCTGTGGTGGCGCACGCCTTTAATCCCAGCACTTGGGAGGCAGAGGCAGGTGGATCTCTGTGAGTTCAAGGCCAGCCAGGTCTACAAAGTGAGTTCCAGAACAGCCAGGACTGTTACACAGAGAAACAAAAAACAAAAAACAACAACAAAAAAAAAACACAAAAAAGCAAAACAAAACAAAATAAACAAAAACAAAAAACTCATAAATTAATAAAATTAAATTTTCATGTCCTTAACATTATTCCAGTGTTCAGTAGTCACAAGCTGTTAGTGACTACTAAATTGGACACCACAGATGAAGTCCTATCCATCATCCCTGGAAAGTCCATGAGACCATGCTCCTCTCGAAAGGCCATCAGAAGGAAAGAAACCATGTCCCACAAACACAGGGGCCTTAATGGGCTTCGCTGACTGCTGTAACAGAAATACTCGAAATACCCCGTTATGCAACTCTTTAACTTTGAGATAACTATTTCATTCATTTATTCACTCAATATACACTTAGTGATCCCCATCATGTTCCAGGACCTGTGCCAGAGACACAAAGATGAACAAAGGGATGTGGCCCTGCCTTCAGGAACCCACAACATGATGGAGGAGGGGTATTCCTGGGTGGTGGTCTGAGAATGACGAGGTGTTAGGAGAGGTGTTAGGGGAGTCTCATTTGGAGCATGCTGACTTTGAGGTGCCTGCAAAGCACCCAAGAGGATGTGAGGGGCTGGAGCTCAATTTGTAAGATCAGATAACAGACCTGAGAACCAGAAACCTCAATGAAGTCATTACATAAAGTGTCACCTAAGGACAAAATCAACTCAGGGGCCTATCAG
The DNA here is from genome assembly GCA_902168405.1 of Peromyscus aztecus. NCBI lineage: Eukaryota > Metazoa > Chordata > Mammalia > Rodentia > Cricetidae > Peromyscus > Peromyscus aztecus. Next base: position 1,532 of record CABHPQ010199699.1, on the reverse strand, counting down.
GGGCAGGTGAGAAACAAGACCAGGGTAGGTGAGAGAAACCACATCAGAAGCTCATCGCAAAGGTATGGGGTCACAGAAACCAAGTTTGGGGTGTGCTGCTAACAGAGAGGATGGATAATGTAAGGAACTAGAAAAGAGACATTTTAACGGAGAGACAATGGTAAAAACCCGTGTGCAGTGGGTTTGAGAGGAAATGGAAATGGAAGAGAAACAGGAAAAAACTGCATAGAACCCCCAGCTGTGAAGACGGTGATCCAAGGGTCCTCAGCATCTTTAATGACGTCATTAAAGAAGCCGGGTGGTGCTGGGTGTGCTGGCATACATCTTTAATCGCAGTACTCAGGAGACAGAGGCAGGCAGATATTGGTGGGTTTGAGGACAGCCTGGTCTACATAGTGAGTTCCAGGACAGCCAGGGCTAAGTAGAAAGATCTTGTCTCAAAAACATAAATGGGGGGAGGGGGGGAGAAAAAAAAAGAAAAAGAAAAGAAGCCCCGTGGTGGGAGAATGGCAAGGGTTCAGGACGGAGAAGATGCTCTGGAGGGCACAGGAAGGCAAGGGGTCCAGAGCAGGAGCAGAGATAGCTAGTGAGAGAGGGGGGAGAGCACCAACACCGTGACCAATGCTGAAGAAAACAGATACTAGGACCATGAGAAGAGACAACGAAGATGGGTGACACACAACAGTGACAGAGGACTTGGGGCAGGGCCCACGCTGGAACGAGGAGTGACGACGTGAACGCACCTGTAGGATTCCCAAGGAGAAGGTCGATGCTGTCCCTAAGCCTGAGGGGTAGAGCTTGAGGTAACTGTAAGCCTTTCAGAGAAGCTTCTAGAGAACGAATCCTCAAAGAAGAACCAAGGGTTAGGTGTTAATCTTCTTCAAGGGGGTGCCATTTCAGAGGCCTCAGCTGCTGGGCGTGGCTCAGGGGGAGCAGAGGATCATTCTCGGATGAAAGGGTGGGGACGGAGGAGCTAACATTTCAGGCAGAAATAAATTTGTGCTTTAGTGGGGGTCCTGTGACTGCACGATGTTAGAGCTCTGGGGTCAATGGTAGCCCAAGGTGGTGCAGCAGTGTTGGTGACACCCTCAACTAAAGGAATTCACTTCATGATCCCCCACCATGTTGGTGAGAAAGTTGGGGTCCCAGAAACTGGAAGGTCACCCTTGGGCCTTCATTTCTCAGATGGAAACGGGCCTCTCGGCAAGTGAGAACCAAGTGGGCACACTTCTAAAGAGATCCTAGCCCAGGTGAACGGCCTTCTGTTAGGAAGGGCAGAAGCCCCCAGAGCATGGACAGGATAAAGCAACTAAGCACAGGAAGTAACAGTCACTCACTGCAGAGAGCAGAGCCTCCCTGGGGCCAACGATGAAGTCTAAGCTGGTGCAGACTACCCAGGCTCGAAACCCCTACAAGTCACTTCTGCTGGGCCCACCAGCAGACATGCACACCCTCAGCTTCACCCTAAAAAGCTTTCTCAGTCCTATTAGTCAACGGCAGAAAACCCTCAGCTTTTCTTCAAGGAGCCCCCC
>CABHPQ010199698.1:0-11573 GCA_902168405.1 Peromyscus aztecus | reverse complement strand
CTTAGCTTGATGTACCCATGCGTCTTGGTGCCTGGGGTCAGTCAGCTGACTGGTTGTCTTTATAGGCAGCACTTTTAACAAGGCTGTTGATGGCCTGGCAGGGCATCACATGGCCTTTTTCCTCACTTAAAACAGGAACCCAACAGCTTTTGGGAGTCAGCGAGTGCCAGCACTTGGCAATTTTGTTTTCAGGCTTTTATCTCTTCCCTGGCACACCTTAATGCCACAGATGACTCTTTTGCCTGTGGGGTCAGGAGCCTTGTTCTCCAGATGTTTAAGTTTTAGTTGAGGAGGTCTGGGGAACAAGAGATGGATTTTACTCCGTGTCCTAATTTTTTTTCCCTCATGATTGGTGACATAAGGATAGCTTTTGGAAGATCTTCCAGGAGGCAGACTATAAACCGATCCTTTTGGAAGATTTGTCTGAGGCTATAAGCTGATTTTTGGCTTAAGAGCCATCCTGACTACTGTAAACTTATTTGTATGGATCTTAGCCACTTCCAGACCCATCTGTGTCTCTCAAGGCAGTTTGAGAATGAGTGAGTGGAGTTAAGGTGAGTTAGGGCGAGAGTCATAGAAGCCGCCCAAGTCTGCCCATTTGAGCCTGCCCACTGCCGGCAGAAGTCAGGCAGAAAAGGTTGCACATGGCAGAGGCAGAAATGGGGAGGGAGAAGGGTTTAGAGCTTTAGTAGAAAGCTTAGGGATAAAATAACTCTTTTATTTGCCTGTTCACTGGCAGAAGTTCCCATGACGCTGTTATGCGGCCAGATTTACCGGTACCCACCCTTTTCCACCAATGTAAGTGGTAAATGTATCTGCCCCTTTGTCCCGTGTCTGTAGCTTAGAGAAAAATAAAAAATTAAAATAACAAACTGGGATCAGACTCCAATCTCGGGCGTCCTCAAGGAGCGGAGAGAGATCTATGAATCAGCTCAAGTTACCATCCTCTTCGTCAAGGGATGGGAAGAACCGCAGCTGTGCTGCAGTTGGTCCACGGTGGACCCGAGGCAGCATTTACGCCCTGGTCAGGAGTGCAAATGTGCCTGCCGTTGCCAGCACAGCCCGAGGACAACCCCCGGGGTGTCCGTTCACAAAGAATACAGCTCAGACTACAGCCAGGAGAACAGCGGACTCACTCACTGTGGTAAAGAATCATGGCAGTAGCGGTAGTGGTAGCTGTGTGTGGGTCCAGCGGAGGCGAGGGATGAGCATGCGCTTGCGTCTTGAGGTCTCGCTGGATGGGGGAGGAGGCAGCAAGCGGCAGCGGTCACAGCAGGTCCTCAGTGGTCTACCCGAGTCACGGCACCAAATGTTGGTTAAGCGGAGGCACCATGCCGACGGAGGAAAGTGCTGGATGTATCGGTGATGGAAGAGTCACTGTAAGGATTCTGTCCTTAATTATGTCACCAGCCTGCGACAACAGCATCCCTACCTTCTCCGTGCAGTCCTTTTCTCCCTCTCTTTTCTCTCTCTCTCTCCCAATAAAGCTCTACAAAGGTAACTATGGCTCGTGACTCCAACACTCTCCTCCGTCAGGATGACCGCCCGCAGGCGGCGGCCAGCCACGAGCGTGGCCACTGAACCAACAGTCGCGAGCCATGGTTACCTTTCTAGAGCTTTATTGGGAGAGAAAGGGAGAGAGAGGGAGAGAGAGAGAGAGAGAGAGAGAGAGAGAGAGAGAGAGAGAGAGCATGGAGGGGGGAGAATACGGAAGGAGGAGTGTGGGAAGAGAGGACACAGGGAGAGCACGCCCGCTTTTTAGGCTGGGACGCTGTCACAGGCTGGTGACATAATTAAGGACAGAATCCTTACAGAAACATTTCTCACAGAGCAGCCCTGAATGCATTTTACAGGGAGCTTTTAAAGGCAAAGAACAGAAAAACAACATCCTGGTTGGCAGTTGTGGGAGGGAGTAAAGCGAACCATTTAACAGAGCCAAAAACACGCAGTTAGCTGGGGCGTTTCGACCTCAAATTTCCAGAAGTGGGTTGGGTGCTTTACCATTGGACTTTCCAAGGCAGGGTAAAAAGGGAGTCAGTTTCAGGTGAAGTGGAAGATGGCTCCAGCTGAGACAAGATGGAGGGACATTTTCCCTGTCACAAAAACTCCATTCTTTGTCAGTTTGACACACAAGCAAATAAATAACCTGCTACTCTTTGTCCCCAGTTTCATGTTTATCTCACAATAGAAAATACAATCTGTTATGCCCAGATCGCGGGGACCCCCAAAAGACTACCACGGAGAACAAATCCCATATGTAAAAGCGAAGAGAGCCTTTATTTTGAAGCTCTGAGCTTGGTCTCTCTGTCTGTCCAATGCAATGGTGAGAGCAGAGAGCCCTGAGCCCAGGTGGGGTAGAGTTTTTTTTTAATCATAACAGAGGTTGGGGTGAGGGGATTTCCAGGGTTCAGGACCCTGATTGGCTGACAATCATTTAGGGGTATCTTGGTAAGAAGGGGAAATAAGTGTATGCTAGGCTGAAGGACATTGGACTATCTTATCTAACAGTTGGGATATTTGGGATGTTAGGTACTTCCCCATCCCTGGGTGGATCCCTGGGAGGTGTCAGCTTACGGCTTTTCCTGGATCTGGGTGTTGCCTGCCAGTAAGTCTGTCACAGAATCTATGTCTGGGCCTCTAGGCCTGTCATGGCAGCTGTGTGGTCAAGCTGCTTTGCCCCCCACCCCCCGCCCCCACACAATTCAGCTTTCAAAGTCCTATATTCTTTACAAATCCAAGTACTCTACAAGTCTAAAGTCTCTTAACTGTGGTCTCCTATAAACTAGTAACAATAAAAAAAACCTGATATCTAATGGCTCAGAATATTTTTACTTCAAAATGGAAAGATCACAAAACATTCATATTGGGTGGTATGTGGAGTGAGTAGAAAATTTCTTAATAAATTATATTTAAATAAAAAAAACATTCATATCATTGCAACACCAAAACTCACCAGGGGAAAACACCAAACCTGAAGCTTTATATCCTGCATATGGGGCTTATAATCTTCTGGCTCCAAAGAATGTAGCAGCTCCCACTTCCCCAGCTCTGCCACGTGCAGCACACACAGCTTGTCTGTTAGGCTTAGTCCAGTTCCACTCCCTCCTTGGAACTCTCCTAGGTGGACATCCCACACACTCCACATCTCCAATATCTTGCCCTTGGCACATCATTTCTATTGTCTCAGTATAGCATGGCAGATCTCACTCCAGTGAGGCTGATCTCCTTAGCTATCATCGTAGTTTTCTTAGCCTCAGTCTTCTCCCATTCTAAAATGTCCCCTGCCGAAACCAGTCCATTATCTCTCAATTCAATTTCATGTAGGTTCTCAGGACACAGGCAGAATAAATTCGTATTACTGATGAAAATAGTACACCATACCCAGCTCAGTTTCTCCACTCACACAGTTCCGAGTCACCCTACCCAGGCAATGGTGGTGCCCACTTTTAATCTGGGTCCTCCTGCTTCAAAAGCACAATCAAGACAATCCCCCATAGATGGGCCCTTTCTAATAAAAATCTTTGTTTCCCTCTAAATCTCAGCTGAGATTTTTCCCTGCTCACATTTCTGTTAGCATTACTGTCTTCCAAGATCCTACAAGAATAATTTAAGACTACTTCCTACTTTCTCTTCTATCAGGTTCAGTGTAACTGGATTTATGTTGAGGTCTTTGACCCACTTGGACTTAAGTTTTGTGCATGGTGATAGATATGGATCTATTTGCAATCTTCTATTTACATCTTCTACAGATGGCTGAATACCCTAACTGTCATCATAGAGCTCTTATCTAGTGACTGATGGAAGCAGATGCAGAGATCCATGGCTGGGTGCCAGGCCAAGCTCCAGGAGTCCAATCAATGAGAGAGAGGAGGGATTCTATGAGCAAGGGACATCGAGACCATGATGGGAAAAAGTACAGAGAGAGACAACTAGCCAAACTAGTGAAAATGCATGTACTGTGGATCAATAGCTGAGGAGACCCTATGGTACTGGACTAGGCCCTCTGGATAGGTGAGACAGTTGTTTAGCTTAACAGCTTAAACTGTTTAGGGGGCCCCCAGGCAGTAGGATCGGGACCTGTCCCTGGTGCATGAGCTGGCTTTTTGGAGCCCAGTGCCTACGGTGGGACACTTTGCACAGCCCTGGTGCAGTGGGGAGGGACTTGGACCTGTCTCAGCTGAATGTACCAAGTTCTGCTGACTCCCCATGGAAGACTTTGCCTTGGAGGAGGTGGGAATGGGGGGTGGGTTGGGGAGGAAGGCTGGGGGGCAGGAGGAGGGAGGAGAGGGAGATCTGTGGTTAGTATGTAAAATGAATAGAAATTTACTTAATAATAAAAAAAGGAATTGTACCCACTGGACAATACCCAGCTCCACTTGACCAACATAGACTGAATGAGCATTTAGTAAATGACAATTCTATATAATGTGTAGTCAGATTTTCCTTTGGGTAGCCAGCTTACAAATAACGACACAGAGACTTATGAAGACTTGGCCTTAGAAAGGAAGGTTTTGCCAAATCCCCATGCATCTGAGGCACTGGTTCTTGACCTCACTGTTCCCAAGTCAACAATACATGTTCACTCAGGATTTCACCACACATTCACTCAAGGCTTCTGGATTCCCCATACACTGTCCCTATTTTTTTAAAACTTGATACAAGGTCTCACTGTGTAGCACTAGCTGGACTGGCACTCATTTTGTAGACCAGGCTGGCCCCAGACTTACGGAGATCCACCTGCCTCTGCCTCTCAAGTTCTGGGATTAAAGGTATATGTACCACCACACTTGGCTCTTTCTCTAGTATTTTAAACAACAGTTTCTTAAATGGGAAACAGAAGCAACAAAGGGTTTGAAATGGCGGAGCCAGGGTTCCTCTGAACTGGGTTTGTCTCTTGGGCTACCAGTCACAGTTGTTCACTACCCCAGCTCAAGAGGAGCTGTTCACATCACAGACAACGTGTATTTGCACACTCAGTACAATCTTGCAGTCAGCCATCTTGTTCTAACCAACCAGGACAGATCTTCAGGTGTTTTTCCCAGACAGATAAAAGAGCAGTATCTTGAGGAAAAGGCGCCCTTCACTAATGTACCAAAGCCACCACATACTCAGATGGTCAACCTGTTTATCCCCATCTCCCCTCACACCTCCATGATAGCTTTCCACTTCCACTTCCGGGTCAGTCACTTCCACCACACTTGCTTCCTTCTTCCTTCCCCACCCCTGGTCCTCGAACCCTCAAAGTGCAAGGGAGGCAGAGAGGTGTGTGGTGGGCTGTTGTTGGTTATTTTCACTCGTTGCTCTTTTCCCTTTTGGGGGGTGGCCTGCTACCCAACAAGGCTATCTCTCAAACATCTAATGCCACAGAATGAACAGTCTCATTTTAAAATAGAAAATCAGGGCACAGTAAGGAGTGATGAACCAAAATCTAACAGGACACACAGCAAATCCTAGAGTTTCGTGTTGGACATTTTGGGGTTCGTGATAGAATTAGGTGGGATCCAAAGAGCTTGGGTAGCAGCCCCTCCTCCAACTCTGCTACTTGAAGGCACACATTGCTTCATTCAGATCTTCTTCACTCCACACCTGTAGCTCGCCTTGCAGAGGTCCCATGGTCCTGGTATTTCTAATATACTGGGGTCTCCATGGCAACTGAGGCTTCCCTTCCACAGCTTCATACAATGGCTTCTCAGGACCCCTCTGCAGGGACTTCACCTTTCCACACATTATCCGACTTCTAAGACTCCCTCAAGCTCTTGCCTTCAAAACCAATCCCACAGGGACACTGCTGTGGGAATGGTCTGTATAGCAAATGTGTTGTTAATAAAATACTGATTGGCCAGTGGCTAGGCAGGAAGTGTAGGCGGGATTAACAGAGAGAATAAAAAGAACAGGAAGGCAGAGGGAGGCTCTGCCAGCCGCCACCAGGACAAGCAGCTTGTAAAGATGCCGGTAAGCCACGAGCCATGTGGCAAGGTATAGATTTATAGAAATGGATTAATTTAAGATATAAGGACAGTTAGCAAGAAGCCTGCCATGACCATACAGTTTGTAAGCAATATAAGTCTCTGTGTTTACTTGGTTGGGTCTGAGCGGCTGTGGGACTGGCAGGTGAGAGAGATTTATCCTGACTGTGGGCCAGGCAGGAAAACTCTAGCTACAGGACACTGCTTACAACACTACCAAGTTCTGCTGCCATCTTGAGATGACATCGGCCACCTTGACTGAACTGTGTCAGCATCTGTGAGCTGATCCCTGAAGAACGCTTTCCTAGACAGTTGCTTTTGAGAAGCAGGAAAGTCCTCTAGCTTGGGCTTTTTTGTTGTTGTTGTTTTGTTTTGTTTTTTGAGACAGGGTTTCTCTGTGTAGTTTTGGTACCTGTCCTCGAACTCACTTTGTAGACCAGGCTGGCCTTGAACTCACAGAGATCTGCCTGGCTCTGCCTCCCAAGTGCTAGGATTAAAGGCGTGCGCCACCACTGCCCAGCTTAGCTTGGGCTTTTTTACCTGTGATGAATTTGGACCTTCCCAAGATGGTCCGCCTCTGAGGGCTAGAGTTTCTTCCTCAAGGTCCTGGCCCTAGGCTTCTACTGCAGGGCAGCTGGCTGCCCTATAATTTGCAAACAATGAGCAGCCAGGCAAGCTAGTGCTACAGACCAAATCCTGGTAAGAGCCAGAGGAACAAGGAGTTTGCTGGGAGACGGTGTCTCCTAGAAATGTCAGAAGCTACATCCATAAAGTCTCACCGACATGGCTGCCTAAACATGACCTGAGCAAGGACAAAACAATAGACATGCTAGAGTGGATGGAGAAAGCCCAGGAGGCTCAACCCTACACCAAGTTTTTGGTTGGAGCTTCTGGCTTGCCCCTGCATGTTCTGGGAAGCCCCCCCCCCCAAACCCCCCACACTTAAAAAGTCTCTGAAAAAAGAAAAGACATCTAAAAACCAGTTCCACAGTCTTGGGACTATTGCAATCCCACGCCACCCCACTCCCCACCCCACCCTCCCCATCCCATCCCCTAACCCCACTCAACCCCCACCTCCAGTTCCAGCCAGCCACCCAAGTCCCTGCCTAAATGCTCAGCTTTTGACCACTTGGGTACAAACCCAGCTTGTGGCAGACATACCATCATCCCCCACCGACAATCTTTGAACTTTCCTGCCCTGGCTCAGGTGCACTACTTCTCTGGCCTTGATCTCTGAAACCAGTGAACACACCAGGGAGTCAGTTAGACTTGCTCTGGCTTACTGAGTCAGTGGAGAAACTTATTATGGGAAGCAGGGGGCCTGGGCGGGGGTGAGAGGGGGGAGCAGAAAACCTATTATGAAGAACTACAGGTAATTAAGGAATTTTGAGAGCTCCCAAAATAGTCTTCCCCAGGGAAGAGCACACCAATTGTCTATTCAATACCAAATGGTCAGCTCTGAAAACAACAATTAAAGAAAAGGAGGCCATGAATTTGAAAGACGGCTTGTATCCCAGGTAGCAAATGGATTTGGAGCAAGGAAATGGGAGGCAGAAACGAGGTGATTATATTATCTTTATAAAAAAAAATTGTTGAAAAAGTGAAAGAAAAGAAAAAAATTTCATATGCATAAATAGTTTCTAAAGGGGAATGAAGAATGAAGGGTGAGAATGAAGGGTGATGAAGGAGGGGAGGGGGGAAGAGGGAAGGAAGAAAGAAAGATTTTTTTAAAAAGTATTGATAGACATGACAAAAGTCAAAGGAAAGAGAGGAAAACAGAACAGCTCTGAGAGCTGAAAGTGACTCATCTCACTACTCCATCTTGCAGGGGTGCCTTTCACCTTCAGAAGGTGTTTGCACCCCTCAGCCGTGGAAGGAGTTCACTGAACACTCAGGTCCTGTCTCTGAGACACTGTCTCTATTCCTTTGCTGAGTCCAGACATCTGAATGTCTAAGCTCAGATAAGAGCTGGGTGGATTGCGTTGGGGAATTCTCTAGATCCCAGTGCAAGTAGATAGAGAGGCATGGCAGAGCTCAAGTTCTCTTCCTGCTCCTTATTCCTATTTGTGTGACCTTGAATGAATCCCTTCCCTTCTCTGTTTCTCCATCAGTTAGCAAAGAAATGCTTTAGGTTGAGGCTTACTGAATTTGAGGAGATTCAGAATTCATAACATGATTAAAAACCTTAGGAGAGTGGAATCTGAAGATTTTCACACAGTTCAGGTATTCCTGGATCCTTCAGTTCTGTTGACTCATGATGACAATCTCTTAGGATAAGTGTTCTCAGAGGACATGTCCTTATTGGAACACGTCCTCTACCTATACAGCAGTTTCAGAATCCCGAAAAGGATATTTGGTGCTGGGCATAGAGAGGCAGGTGGTAGAGAGCAGAGGGTACATAGAGTGCTCATAGATAAGCCCTGGAGAATCCAGCAGTGTGAATCCCTCAGGTTGTCTCCTCAATGGAGGCAATGATACCCATTTTCCACCCAGAAGACTGGGAATGGAGGTCATTAATGACCTGAGGACTTTGCTATACGTGGAGCCAAACCTCACCCGAATCCTCTAGAATGTTCACCCCAGATTTTCCCTCCCTAGACCTTTGTCTTTAGCTTTGTTTCTCAGCCAGTAGAACCCATCCTTAGGGGAGATGTCACACGTACTTTATAGCCTGCTGACTTCTAGCCGTCTTGGTCAGAGAGCACACCAGATCCTAGGCCCTTAAGCTATAAAACCCATCTTCATGGTCACATGCACTTTGCAAAAGAGTTTCCAATGTAGTCATTTTTTTAAAACTTTAATTGTGCACATAGAATTGGGATAATTGTTACAAGGAAACTTTTTTCTAAAATTATACTACACTTACACATATCTAAAGACCCTGGCCTTGTGTCAGACTCGGGAAGTTTGAACCAGTGCCCACCAGGATTTTTTTTCTGCTGGTCGAGACACTTGCAGGGACTCCCAAAGGGGAGTGTTTGAAAGTAAGTTAAGTAGGGGAAATAAAACCAGGGAGTGAGTCAGAGGCAGCGGTACCCACTAAGCAGGTTGCTTGTCTATCACAAGTAGGCACAGTGATAAAGGATGGAGTCTGACTGAAAGGGAGTGCAGGGAGACATAAGGACAAAGCTCACGGAGGCAGTGGTACTTAGCCCTCATCCTAAGAAGAAGTCTGCAGTGTGGCTAGGGGAAATCACACTGAGAGAAGAAGGAAAAGCAAATGGAAAGCAAAGAGGTGTGGAAGCCACATCCCCAGTGACTAAGGCAGAGACACATGAAGCAAAGGTGGATAGAGGAAGTGAGGCTTGTCCGTGGACTCGGGTCAGGTTGTGGTGGGTAGAGGAAGTGAGGCTGGTCCAGTGGACTTGGATCAGGTTATGACGGCTTTGAGACTCTTTCACTTTCACACTCACGGTCCGCCCTTTCTGGTAAAGTCCAAGCTTTGAGACTCTTTCACTTTCACACTCACGGTCCACCCTTTCTGGTAAAGTACAAGCAAATCTTTGAATTGCTGCAGGATGACAGGGCTATCAGGTGTACACCTGAGGAGTAACACACCTCGGACTCTGCACCAGGACGATCTGTGTAGTGACGGTGTAGACAGGACAGGAGGATGGAAAGACCAAGTGAAGAGGCTGATACCAAAGTCCAGACAGAGGAGAGAAATGGGGGGAGTGAAGGGGTGCTTGCTGAGAACTGCTTCAGAGGCAAGAAATGGTGAAGACGTGATGGTTGACAGGGTACCACCACCCCTGCTCTCCACCACAAACAAGAGCATCCCACGATTTCCAGAAGCATCCCCATGCCATCTCCTCAAAGGCAGTAACAGTCAGCCCAAATTCCCGTGTGCTGTCCCTGTCTCCTGCTCCTGTCTCTGAGGCAGGGATGGGACAAGTCAACAGACACCGCCTTCTCTCTTCCACTTCCGGTGGAATCAGAATCAGTTCCCACCACTGCAGTACAGGGCTTACACCTGCTGACAGTGACACCCTGGGGGAACTCCAGCAGGGAGGCTGCTCTGGACTGTGGGACTGCCTGAATCATTGAGGAAGAATTCTCAGAAAACAAACAAGTAATCTTACATGATAATGTAAATGTAGTATGTGTATTACTTTGTTTTCTACCTCTACAATAAACACCACAACCAGAAGCTGTTGTGGGATCATCTTTTTGCACGCTGTGAAGCTGTGTCTTTGCCAAGGCTCCTTCTGATGGGTTTAATAAAGAGCTGAATGGCCAAGAGCTAGGCAGGAGAGGATAGGTGGGATTTCCGGGGAAAGAGGGGAAGAGGAGTTAGAATCCAGGTGTGTGTGGAGATGCCTGTGAGACACTGAAGAGGTCGGACATACAGTACAGGGAGAGGTAACCACGTCACGTGACATATTGTAGATGAATAGAAACAGGTTAAATTAACTTATAAAAGCTAGTTGGGGAAGATCATAAGCTAAGGCCAAGCTTTCATAATTAATAAGTCTCCGTGTCATTTTTTGTGAGCCGTCGGCCCAAAGGAAAGTCCGATTACAAGAAGCCACTTGATGCAGAAAGGGTTCATTTCAAATACAATGTCCTGATCACATTCCATCACTGACGGAAGTCAGATAGGAACTCAAGCAGAGTCCTGCGGCAGGAGTCAGAGCAGAGTCCACAGAGGAGCTCTGCTCATTGGCTCGCTCAGTTTGCTCTTTTATACAGCCCAGAACCATCTGCTTAGGAGTGGCACTATCCACAGTGGGCTATGACCTTCCATACCCATCACTGTTCAAGTAGATGCACTCACAGGCTACCAAACAGGCCAGTCTGATGGGGGCACGTTCTCAATTGGGATTCCCTCTTCTCTGATGGCTCTAGCCTGTGTCAAGTTGGCAAAAAATTTGATGTGTAATAATAAAAAAGATGGAAAACAAAGCCAAGTTTATGTGTAAATGGTTTTGAGTTCTAAGACATTTCTCCCTGTGTTACACATATGCCTAGGGGTATATACGCTTCCCAACTTCTTTATTATTGCACACATATACATAAGTATATATATATACATATTGCTACTTGTTAAAAATAATATGCATGCTAGTAATATTGCATGCATATATATGTTTGTACACATATATAACCACTCACATGTATGTCCATTGTTATGCACATGGCATGTGTGGACATTATATAAATGCACATACATTTATTGGTCACACACTTATTTCATGAGTGTGGTAAGTTGGCATAAAGACAATAGTGTCTAGTGCTTCACACTTGATGGGCACTCACCAATATTTGCTGACTCAAAGCAAACCTCCTATGTTTGATATTTGCCCATCCCATGTTTGATATTTGACAATTGCTCTCAGGATTTAATGTTTATGCCTGACAATGAGGAAATCAACGATTATTGGTGTACGGCCAGCATCTTAGAGGAAGTAGTCCCGTATAAATAGCAAACAGTGGGCGACGTGGCAGGCAGAACTGCTGTGGTTAGCTGTACAAACGGAACCTCCAAAGGCGCCTACGACATGAGCCAAAAAAAGATTACTATAACTCGTACAAAAACCTATACCGGTAAGTGATAGAGTGGGCATTGAGGCGTGGGTCTTACTGAGGCGTGGGTCTTACTGAGGC
>CABHPQ010199697.1:0-11620 GCA_902168405.1 Peromyscus aztecus | reverse complement strand
CTTAGCTTGATGTACCCATGCGTCTTGGTGCCTGGGGTCAGTCAGCTTACTGGTTGTCTTTATAGGCAGCACTTTTAACAAGGCTGTTGATGGCCTGGCAGGGCATCACGTGGCCTTTTTCCTCACTTAAAACAGGGACCCAACAGCTTTTGGGAGTCAGCGAGTGCCAGCACTTGGCAATTTTGTTTTCAGGCTTTTATCTCTTCCCTGGCACACCTTAATGCCACAGATGACTCTTTTGCCTGTGGGGTCAGGAGCCTTGTTCTCCAGATGTTTAAGTTTTAGTTGAGGAGGTCTGGGGAACAAGAGATGGATTTTACTCCGTGTCCTAATTTTTTTTCCCTCATGATTGGTGACATAAGGATAGCTTTTGGAAGATCTTCCAGGAGGCAGACTATAAACCGATCCTTTTGGAAGATTTGTCTGAGGCTATAAGCTGATTTTTGGCTTAAGAGCCATCCTGACTACTGTAAACTTATTTGTATGGATCTTAGCCACTTCCAGACCCATCTGTGTCTCTCAAGGCAGTTTGAGAATGAGTGAGTGGAGTTAAGGTGAGTTAGGGCGAGAGTCATAGAAGCCGCCCAAGTCTGCCCATTTGAGCCTGCCCACTGCCGGCAGAAGTCAGACAGAAAAGGTTGCACATGGCAGAGGCAGAAATGGGGAGGGAGAAGGGTTTAGAGCTTTAGTAGAAAGCTTAGGGATAAAATAACTCTTTTATTTGCCTGTTCACTGGCAGAAGTTCCCATGACGCTGTTATGCGGCCAGATTTACCGGTACCCACCCTTTTCCACCAATGTAAGTGGTAAATGTATCTGCCCCTTTGTCCCGTGTCTGTAGCTTAGAGAAAAATAAAAAATTAAAATAACAAACTGGGATCAGACTCCAATCTCGGGCGTCCTCAAGGAGCGGAGAGAGATCTATGAATCAGCTCAAGTTACCATCCTCTTCGTCAAGGGATGGGAAGAACCGCAGCTGTGCTGCAGTTGGTCCACGGTGGACCCGAGGCAGCATTTACGCCCTGGTCAGGAGTGCAAATGTGCCTGCCGTTGCCAGCACAGCCCGAGGACAACCCCCGGGGTGTCCGTTCACAAAGAATACAGCTCAGACTACAGCCAGGAGAACAGCGGACTCACTCACTGTGGTAAAGAATCATGGCAGTAGCGGTAGTGGTAGCTGTGTGTGGGTCCAGCGGAGGCGAGGGATGAGCGTGCGCTTGCGTCTTGAGGTCTCGCTGGATGGGGGAGGAGGCAGCAAGCGGCAGCGGTCACAGCAGGTCCTCAGTGGTCTATCCGAGTCACGGCACCAAATGTTGGTTAAGCGGAGGCACCATGCCGACGGAGGAAAGTGCTGGATGTATCGGTGATGGAAGAGTCACTGTAAGGATTCTGTCCTTAATTATGTCACCAGCCTGCGACAACAGCATCCCTACCTTCTCCGTGCAGTCCTTTTCTCCCTCTCTTTTCTCTCTCTCTCTCCCAATAAAGCTCTACAAAGGTAACTATGGCTCGTGACTCCAACACTCTCCTCCGTCAGCATGACCGCCCGCAGGCGGCGGCCAGCCACGAGCGTGGCCACTGAACCAACAGTCGCGAGCCATGGTTACCTTTCTAGAGCTTTATTGGGAGAGAAAGGGAGAGAGAGGGAGAGAGAGAGAGAGAGAGAGAGAGAGAGAGAGAGAGAGAGAGAGCATGGAGGGGGGAGAATACGGAAGGAGGAGTGTGGGAAGAGAGGACACAGGGAGAGCACGCCCGCTTTTTAGGCTGGGACGCTGTCACAGGCTGGTGACATAATTAAGGACAGAATCCTTACAGAAACATTTCTCACAGAGCAGCCCTGAATGCATTTTACAGGGAGCTTTTAAAGGCAAAGAACAGAAAAACAACATCCTGGTTGGCAGTTGTGGGAGGGAGTAAAGCGAACCATTTAACAGAGCCAAAAACACGCAGTTAGCTGGGGCGTTTCGACCTCAAATTTCCAGAAGTGGGTTGGGTGCTTTACCATTGGACTTTCCAAGGCAGGGTAAAAAGGGAGTCAGTTTCAGGTGAAGTGGAAGATGGCTCCAGCTGAGACAAGATGGAGGGACATTTTCCCTGTCACAAAAACTCCATTCTTTGTCAGTTTGACACACAAGCAAATAAATAACCTGCTACTCTTTGTCCCCAGTTTCATGTTTATCTCACAATAGAAAATACAATCTGTTATGCCCAGATCGCGGGGACCCCCAAAAGACTACCACGGAGAACAAATCCCATATGTAAAAGCGAAGAGAGCCTTTATTTTGAAGCTCTGAGCTTGGTCTCTCTGTCTGTCCAATGCAATGGTGAGAGCAGAGAGCCCTGAGCCCAGGTGGGGTAGAGTTTTTTTTTAATCATAACAGAGGTTGGGGTGAGGGGATTTCCAGGGTTCAGGACCCTGATTGGCTGACAATCATTTAGGGGTATCTTGGTAAGAAGGGGAAATAAGTGTATGCTAGGCTGAAGGACATTGGACTATCTTATCTAACAGTTGGGATATTTGGGATGTTAGGTACTTCCCCATCCCTGGGTGGATCCCTGGGAGGTGTCAGCTTACGGCTTTTCCTGGATCTGGGTGTTGCCTGCCAGTAAGTCTGTCACAGAATCTATGTCTGGGCCTCTAGGCCTGTCATGGCAGCTGTGTGGTCAAGCTGCTTTGCCCCCCACCCCCCGCCCCCACACAATTCAGCTTTCAAAGTCCTATATTCTTTACAAATCCAAGTACTCTACAAGTCTAAAGTCTCTTAACTGTGGTCTCCTATAAACTAGTAACAATAAAAAAAACCTGATATCTAATGGCTCAGAATATTTTTACTTCAAAATGGAAAGATCACAAAACATTCATATTGGGTGGTATGTGGAGTGAGTAGAAAATTTCTTAATAAATTATATTTAAATAAAAAAAACATTCATATCATTGCAACACCAAAACTCACCAGGGGAAAACACCAAACCTGAAGCTTTATATCCTGCATATGGGGCTTATAATCTTCTGGCTCCAAAGAATGTAGCAGCTCCCACTTCCCCAGCTCTGCCACGTGCAGCACACACAGCTTGTCTGTTAGGCTTAGTCCAGTTCCACTCCCTCCTTGGAACTCTCCTAGGTGGACATCCCACACACTCCACATCTCCAATATCTTGCCCTTGGCACATCATTTCTATTGTCTCAGTATAGCATGGCAGATCTCACTCCAGTGAGGCTGATTTCCTTAGCTATCATCGTAGTTTTCTTAGCCTCAGTCTTCTCCCATTCTAAAATGTCCCCTGCCGAAACCAGTCCATTATCTCTCAATTCAATTTCATGTAGGTTCTCAGGACACAGGCAGAATAAATTCGTATTACTGATGAAAATAGTACACCATACCCAGCTCAGTTTCTCCACTCACACAGTTCCGAGTCACCCTACCCAGGCAATGGTGGTGCCCACTTTTAATCTGGGTCCTCCTGCTTCAAAAGCACAATCAAGACAATCCCCCATAGATGGGCCCTTTCTAATAAAAATCTTTGTTTCCCTCTAAATCTCAGCTGAGATTTTTCCCTGCTCACATTTCTGTTAGCATTACTGTCTTCCAAGATCCTACAAGAATAATTTAAGACTACTTCCTACTTTCTCTTCTATCAGGTTCAGTGTAACTGGATTTATGTTGAGGTCTTTGACCCACTTGGACTTAAGTTTTGTGCATGGTGATAGATATGGATCTATTTGCAATCTTCTATTTACATCTTCTACAGATGGCTGAATACCCTAACTGTCATCATAGAGCTCTTATCTAGTGACTGATGGAAGCAGATGCAGAGATCCATGGCTGGGTGCCAGGCCAAGCTCCAGGAGTCCAATCAATGAGAGAGAGGAGGGATTCTATGAGCAAGGGACATCGAGACCATGATGGGAAAAAGTACAGAGAGAGACAACTAGCCAAACTAGTGGAAATGCATGTACTGTGGATCAATAGCTGAGGAGACCCTATGGTACTGGACTAGGCCCTCTGGATAGGTGAGACAGTTGTTTAGCTTAACAGCTTAAACTGTTTAGGGGGCCCCCAGGCAGTAGGATCGGGACCTGTCCCTGGTGCATGAGCTGGCTTTTTGGAGCCCAGTGCCTACGGTGGGACACTTTGCACAGCCCTGGTGCAGTGGGGAGGGACTTGGACCTGTCTCAGCTGAATGTACCAAGTTCTGCTGACTCCCCATGGAAGACTTTGCCTTGGAGGAGGTGGGAATGGGGGGTGGGTTGGGGAGGAAGGCTGGGGGGCAGGAGGAGGGAGGAGAGGGAGATCTGTGGTTAGTATGTAAAATGAATAGAAATTTACTTAATAATAAAAAAAGGAATTGTACCCACTGGACAATACCCAGCTCCACTTGACCAACATAGACTGAATGAGCATTTAGTAAATGACAATTCTATATAATGTGTAGTCAGATTTTCCTTTGGGTAGCCAGCTTACAAATAACGACACAGAGACTTATGAAGACTTGGCCTTAGAAAGGAAGGTTTTGCCAAATCCCCATGCATCTGAGGCACTGGTTCTTGACCTCACTGTTCCCAAGTCAACAATACATGTTCACTCAGGATTTCACCACACATTCACTCAAGGCTTCTGGATTCCCCATACACTGTCCCTATTTTTTTAAAACTTGATACAAGGTCTCACTGTGTAGCACTAGCTGGACTGGCACTCATTTTGTAGACCAGGCTGGCCCCAGACTTACGGAGATCCACCTGCCTCTGCCTCTCAAGTTCTGGGATTAAAGGTATATGTACCACCACACTTGGCTCTTTCTCTAGTATTTTAAACAACAGTTTCTTAAATGGGAAACAGAAGCAACAAAGGGTTTGAAATGGCGGAGCCAGGGTTCCTCTGAACTGGGTTTGTCTCTTGGGCTACCAGTCACAGTTGTTCACTACCCCAGCTCAAGAGGAGCTGTTCACATCACAGACAACGTGTATTTGCACACTCAGTACAATCTTGCAGTCAGCCATCTTGTTCTAACCAACCAGGACAGATCTTCAGGTGTTTTTCCCAGACAGATAAAAGAGCAGTATCTTGAGGAAAAGGCGCCCTTCACTAATGTACCAAAGCCACCACATACTCAGATGGTCAACCTGTTTATCCCCATCTCCCCTCACACCTCCATGATAGCTTTCCACTTCCACTTCCGGGTCAGTCACTTCCACCACACTTGCTTCCTTCTTCCTTCCCCACCCCTGGTCCTCGAACCCTCAAAGTGCAAGGGAGGCAGAGAGGTGTGTGGTGGGCTGTTGTTGGTTATTTTCACTCTTTGCTCTTTTCCCTTTTGGGGGGTGGCCTGCTACCCAACAAGGCTATCTCTCAAACATCTAATGCCACAGAATGAACAGTCTCATTTTAAAATAGAAAATCAGGGCACAGTAAGGAGTGATGAACCAAAATCTAACAGGACACACAGCAAATCCTAGAGTTTCGTGTTGGACATTTTGGGGTTCGTGATAGAATTAGGTGGGATCCAAAGAGCTTGGGTAGCAGCCCCTCCTCCAACTCTGCTACTTGAAGGCACACATTGCTTCATTCAGATCTTCTTCACTCCACACCTGTAGCTCGCCTTGCAGAGGTCCCATGGTCCTGGTATTTCTAATATACTGGGGTCTCCATGGCAACTGAGGCTTCCCTTCCACAGCTTCATACAATGGCTTCTCAGGACCCCTCTGCAGGGACTTCACCTTTCCACACATTATCCGACTTCTAAGACTCCCTCAAGCTCTTGCCTTCAAAACCAATCCCACAGGGACACTGCTGTGGGAATGGTCTGTATAGCAAATGTGTTGTTAATAAAATACTGATTGGCCAGTGGCTAGGCAGGAAGTGTAGGCGGGATTAACAGAGAGAATAAAAAGAACAGGAAGGCAGAGGGAGGCTCTGCCAGCCGCCACCAGGACAAGCAGCTTGTAAAGATGCCGGTAAGCCACGAGCCATGTGGCAAGGTATAGATTTATAGAAATGGATTAATTTAAGATATAAGGACAGTTAGCAAGAAGCCTGCCATGACCATACAGTTTGTAAGCAATATAAGTCTCTGTGTTTACTTGGTTGGGTCTGAGCGGCTGTGGGACTGGCAGGTGAGAGAGATTTATCCTGACTGTGGGCCAGGCAGGAAAACTCTAGCTACAGGACACTGCTTACAACACTACCAAGTTCTGCTTCCATCTTGAGATGACATCGGCCACCTTGACTGAACTGTGTCAGCATCTGTGAGCTGATCCCTGAAGAACGCTTTCCTAGACAGTTGCTTTTGAGAAGCAGGAAAGTCCTCTAGCTTGGGCTTTTTTGTTGTTGTTGTTGTTGTTGTTGTTTTGTTTTGTTTTTTGAGACAGGGTTTCTCTGTGTAGTTTTGGTACCTGTCCTCGAACTCACTTTGTAGACCAGGCTGGCCTCAAACTCACAGAGATCCGCCTGGCTCTGCCTCCCAAGTGCTAGGATTAAAGGCGTGCGCCACCACTGCCCAGCTTAGCTTGGGCTTTTTTACCTGTGATGAATTTGGACCTTCCCAAGATGGTCCGCCTCTGAGGGCTAGAGTTTCTTCCTCAAGGTCCTGGCCCTAGGCTTCTACTGCAGGGCAGCTGGCTGCCCTATAATTTGCAAACAATGAGCAGCCAGGCAAGCTAGTGCTACAGACCAAATCCTGGTAAGAGCCAGAGGAACAAGGAGTTTGCTGGGAGACGGTGTCTCCTAGAAATGTCAGAAGCTACATCCATAAAGTCTCACCGACATGGCTGCCTAAACATGACCTGAGCAAGGACAAAACAATAGACATGCTAGAGTGGATGGAGAAAGCCCAGGAGGCTCAACCTACACCAAGTTTTTGGTTGGAGCTTCTGGCTTGCCCCTGCATGTTCTGGGAAGCCCCCCCCCCCAAACCCCCCACACTTAAAAAGTCTCTGAAAAAAGAAAAGACATCTAAAAACCAGTTCCACAGTCTTGGGACTATTGCAATCCCACGCCACCCCACTCCCCACCCCACCCTCCCCATCCCATCCCCTAACCCCACTCAACCCCCACCTCCGGTTCCAGCCAGCCACCCAAGTCCCTGCCTAAATGCTCAGCTTTTGACCACTTGGGTACAAACCCAGCTTGTGGCAGACATACCATCATCCCCCACCGACAATCTATGAACTTTCCTGCCCTGGCTCAGGTGCACTACTTCTCTGGCCTTGATCTCTGAGACCAGTGAACACAACCGGGAGTTGCTTTGCTCAATATACCTGTTATACTGTTTCAGTTAGACTTGCTCTGGCTTACTGAGTCAGTGGAGAAACTTATTATGGGAAGCAGGGGGGCCTGGGCAGGGGCGAGAAGGGGGAGCAGAAAACCTATTATGAAGAACTACAGGTAATTAAGGAATTTTAAGAGCTCCCAAAATAGTCTTCCCCAGGGAAGAGCACACCAATTGTCTATTCAATACCAAATGGTCAGCTCTGAAAACAACAATTAAAGAAAAGGAGGCCATGAATTTGAAAGACGGCTTGTATCCCAGGTAGCAAATGGATTTGGAGCAAGGAAATGGGAGGCAGAAACGAGGTGATTATATTATCTTTATAAAAAAAAATTGTTGAAAAAGTGAAAGAAAAGAAAAAAATTTCATATGCATAAATAGTTTCTAAAGGGGAATGAAGAATGAAGGGTGAGAATGAAGGGTGATGAAGGAGGGGAGGGGGGAAGAGGGAAGGAAGAAAGAAAGATTTTTTTAAAAAGTATTGATAGACATGACAAAAGTCAAAGGAAAGAGAGGAAAACAGAACAGCTCTGAGAGCTGAAAGTGACTCATCTCACTACTCCATCTTGCAGGGGTGCCTTTCACCTTCAGAAGGTGTTTGCACCCCTCAGCCGTGGAAGGAGTTCACTGAACACTCAGGTCCTGTCTCTGAGACACTGTCTCGATTCCTTTGCTGAGTCCAGACATCTGAATGTCTAAGCTCAGATAAGAGCTGGGTGGATTGCGTTGGGGAATTCTCTAGATCCCAGTGCAAGTAGATAGAGAGGCATGGCAGAGCTCAAGTTCTCTTCCTGCTCCTTATTTCTATTTGTGTGACCTTGAATGAATCCCTTCCCTTCTCTGTTTCTCCATCAGTTAGCAAAGAAATGCTTTAGGTTGAGGCTTACTGAATTTGAGGAGATTCAGAATTCATAACATGATTAAAAACCTTAGGAGAGTGGAATCTGAAGATTTTCACACAGTTCAGGTATTCCTGGATCCTTCAGTTCTGTTGACTCATGATGACAATCTCTTAGGATAAGTGTTCTCAGAGGACATGTCCTTATTGGAACACGTCCTCTACCTATACAGCAGTTTCAGAATCCCGAAAAGGATATTTGGTGCTGGGCATAGAGAGGCAGGTGGTAGAGAGCAGAGGGTACATAGAGTGCTCATAGATAAGCCCTGGAGAATCCAGCAGTGTGAATCCCTCAGGTTGTCTCCTCAATGGAGGCAATGAATATCCATTTTCCACCCAGAAGACTGGGAATGGAGGTCATTAATGACCTGAGGACTTTGCTATACGTGGAGCCAAACCTCATCCGAATCCTCTAGAATGTTCACCCCAGATTTTCCCTCCCTAGACCTTTGTCTTTAGCTTTGTTTCTCAGCCAGTAGAACCCATCCTTAGGGGAGATGTCACACGTACTTTATAGCCTGCTGACTTCTAGCCGTCTTGGTCAGAGAGCACACCAGATCCTAGGCCCTTAAGCTATAAAACCCATCTTCATGGTCACATGCACTTTGCAAAAGAGTTTCCAATGTAGTCATTTTTTTAAAACTTTAATTGTGCACATAGAATTGGGATAATTGTTACAGGGAAACTTTTTTCTAAAATTATACTACACTCACACATATATAAAGACACTGGCCTTGTGTCAGACTCGGGAAGTTTGAACCAGTGCCCACCAGGATTGTTTCTCTGCTGGTTGAGACACTTGCAGGGACTCCCACAAGGGAGTGTTTGAAAGTAAGTTAAGTAGGGGAAATAAAATGCAGTGAGTTAGTCAGAGGCAGCGGTACCCACTAAGCAGGTTGCTTGTCTATCACAAGTAGACACAGTGATAAAAGGATGGAGTCTTGACTGAAAGGGAGTGCAGGGAGACACAAGGAAGAAGCTCACGGAGGCAGTGGTCCTTGGTCCTGATCCTAAGGAGAAGTCTGCAGTCTGGCTAAGGGAAATCACACTGAGAGAAGAAGGGAAAGCAAATGGAAAGCAAAGAGGTGTGGAAGCCACAGCCCCAGTGACTAAGGCAGAGACACATGAAGGAAAGGTGGGTAGAGAAAGTGAGGCTTGTCCGTGGACTCGGGTCAGGTGATGATGGGTAGAGGAAGTGAGGCTGGTCCAGTGGACTCGGGTCAGGTTATGACAGATTTGAGACTCTTTCTCTTTCACATTCACGGTCCACCCTTTCTGGTAAAGTCCAAGCTTTGAGACTCTTTCACTTTCTCACTCACAGTCCACCCTTTCTGGTAAAGTACAAGCAAGTCTTTGAATTGCTGCTGGATGACAGGGCTATCAGGTGTACACCTGAGGAGTAACACACCTCGGACTCTGCACCAGGACGATCTGTGTAGTGACGGTGTAGACAGGACAGGAGGATGGAAAGACCAAGTGAAGAGGCTGATACCAAAGTCCAGACAGAGGAGAGAAATGGGGGGAGTGAAGGGGTGCTTGCTGAGAACTGCTTCAGAGGCAAGAAATGGTGAAGACGTGATGGTTGACAGGGTACCACCACCCCTGCTCTCCACCACAAACAAGAGCATCCCACGATTTCCAGAAGCATCCCCATGCCATCTCCTCAAAGGCAGTAACAGTCAGCCCAAATTCCCGTGTGCTGTCCCTGTCTCCTGCTCCTGTCTCTGAGGCAGGGATGGGACAAGTCAACAGACACCGCCTTCTCTCTTCACCTTCCGGTGGAATCAGAATCAGTTCCCACCACTGCAGTACAGGGCTTACACCTGCTGACAGTGACACCCTGGGGGAACTCCAGCAGGGAGGCTGCTCTGGACTGTGGGACCGCCTGAATCATTGAGGAAGAATTCTCAGAAAACAAACAAGTAATCTTACATGATAATGTAAATGTAGTATGTGTGTTACTTTGTTTTCTACCGCTACAATAAACACCACAACCAGAAGCTGTTGTGGGATCATCTTTTTGCACACTGTGAAGCTGTGTCTTTGCCAAGGCTCCTTCTGATGGGTTTAATAAAGAGCTGAATGGCCAAGAGCTAGGCAGGAGAGGATAGGTGGGATTTCCGGGGAAAGAGGGGAAGAGGAGTTAGAATCCAGGTGTGTGTGGAGATGCCTGTGAGACACTGAAGAGGTCGGACATACAGTACAGGGAGAGGTAACCACGTCACGTGACATATTGTAGATGAATAGAAACAGGTTAAATTAACTTATAAAAGCTAGTTGGGGAAGATCATAAGCTAAGGCCAAGCTTTCATAATTAATAAGTCTCCGTGTCATTTTTTGTGAGCCGTCGGCCCAAAGGAAAGTCCGATTACAAGAAGCCACTTGATGCAGAAAGGGTTCATTTCAAATACAATGTCCTGATCACATTCCATCACTGAGGGAAGTCAGATAGGAACTCAAGCAGAGTCCTGCGGCAGGAGTCAGAGCAGAGTCCACAGAGGAGCTCTGCTCATTGGCTCGCTCAGTTTGCTCTTTTATACAGCCCAGAACCATCTGCTTAGGAGTGGCACTATCCACAGTGGGCTATGACCTTCCATACCCATCACTGTTCAAGTAGATGCACTCACAGGCTACCAAACAG
This sequence comes from Peromyscus aztecus, assembly GCA_902168405.1. Taxonomy (NCBI): domain Eukaryota; kingdom Metazoa; phylum Chordata; class Mammalia; order Rodentia; family Cricetidae; genus Peromyscus; species Peromyscus aztecus. The sequence continues at coordinate 816 of CABHPQ010199697.1, read as the reverse complement.
GCCAGTCTGATGGGGGCACGTTCTCAATTGGGATTCCCTCTTCTCTGATGGCTCTAGCCTGTGTCAAGTTGGCAAAAAATTTGATGTGTAATAATAAAAAAGATGGAAAACAAAGCCAAGTTTATGTGTAAATGGTTTTGAGTTCTAAGACATTTCTCCCTGTGTTACACATATGCCTAGGGGTATATACGCTTCCCAACTTCTTTATTATTGCACACATATACATAAGTATATATATATACATATTGCTACTTGTTAAAAATAATATGCATGCTAGTAATATTGCATGCATATATATGTTTGTACACATATATAACCACTCACATGTATGTCCATTGTTATGCACATGGCATGTGTGGACATTATATAAATGCACATACATCTATTGGTCACACACTTATTTCATGAGTGTGGTAAGTTGGCATAAAGACAATAGTGCCTAGTGCTTCACACTTGATGGGCACTCACCAATATTTGCTGACTCAAAGCAAACCTCCTATGTTTGATATTTGCCCATCCCATGTTTGATATTTGACAATTGCTCTCAGGATTTAATGTTTATGCCTGACAATGAGGAAATCAACGATTATTGGTGTACGGCCAGCATCTTAGAGGAAGTAGTCTCGTATAAATAGCAAACAGTGGGCGACGTGGCAGGCAGAACTGCTGTGGTTAGCTGTACAAACGGAACCTCCAAAGGCGCCTACGACATGAGCCAAAAAAAGATTACTATAACTCGTACAAAAACCTATACCGGTAAGTGATAGAGTGGGCATTGAGGCGTGGGTCTTACTGAGGCGTGGGTCTTACTGAGGC
>CABHPQ010199696.1:600-29475 GCA_902168405.1 Peromyscus aztecus | reverse complement strand
GTCTTACTGAGGCGTGGGTCTTACTGAGGCGTGGGTCTTACTGAGGCATGGGTCTTAGGACTGAAGGTCTAACCCTGATGCCAGCTGCTGTTCAAGATCTGATGTTGAGGAGTGGGGAGAGGTTCAGCTTATTCCAAACTGGGTAGAGCAGACTGTACTGACTGTTTGGTCTCTTGTCACTTGTGTTATTACTGACCAGATGAGGCCACTCCAGAAGTAGTGCGCGCACACACTCACAGTGACTGAGGAAGCCAGAAGAGAGTGTTGGATCCCTGGAGCTGGAGTTACAGGCAGTTGTGAGCCACTCGATACAGATACTGGAAAACTCAGGTCTTCTGCAGAGCAGTACCTGTGCTTAACTGTTGAGCGATCCCTCCAGCCCCAAATCACATTTCATTCATTCATTCATTCATTTATTCACTCATTCTTTTATCAAACACTGGCTCAAGAGCAATGCTTGAAATATCAACCATGGAGACAGATTGTGGTGAGCCACAACTCTAAGAGCACAATTTAGAGGTGGGGGTGTCCCCTAACATGTACGAATCTGTAGCAGGCACCGTCATACTTCTGTGCCTCTTTTAACCACCATGGTATCACTCTGAGTGGATCACTGTTGTTTTCCCATGTTATAATTGAAGTAACTGAAGCCAAGAAAGGGATATAGCTATGGCCAAGGTCACGTGATAGGGAGTGTTCGCATTTGAGTTGGAAGCAGGTGCTGGATTCCCGGGACTCCATTTTAACATCTTACACTTCCCAAGGCAGAGAAGGCTGTGGAAGACTCAGTGTCTATGAAGGCTGAGCCAGGGACCCAGGTAGTCCCAGATAGTGGGTGGTGATGTGTTCAAGAAAGAGGGACCCCCTAGGAGCAGAGGGTGCCAAGAGGGAGAAGAATTGAACCAGCAAAAATGGGAAAGAGGACCCCGAGGCCATCCCAGGACTCAGCCTCTTCTGCAGGCTGTCACATCACTTACTGCTTCCCGCATCTCAGCTGTAAAAGGATCCTTGATCCTGCAGTCAGCCTGTGTGCTTTCCATCAACCTCCATCATGAAAAGCACACATGTGCTCTGAAGTTGCGAAGGCCTACGGCAGGGAGGGCGTTTTCAGTAGTATCTTCCTGAGAGCCTTGACTCAGAGGTCACAGGATGCCCGAGTCAGCTCAGATTCATCTGGGGTGGCCCTGCTTCCTGCATGCTGTCCTGGCCCAATTACTGATGGCCCGCCCCCTCACCACTTCAGGGGTAATTTGATTGGGAAGATAAAGTTTCTGGGCCCTCTGCTGTGGATGATATAGTGTTCCCATTCCAAGATCCAAGCCGCTAAAGGAGGAGGGAATGGGGAAGGAGAGTGAGTGAGAAGCAAAGAGCTATGGAGGGAAGGATGGTCTGGCCAGAGGATGGTCCTTATATTAAGTGACTTGGTGGCTGGGAATGCAGCTCAGTAGTAGAGTGCAAACTCTGGCACCACGTAAACCAGGCATAGTGACACGTGTCAGGAATCCCAGGCCTGGGAGGGACAGACAGGAGAATTAGAATTGTAAGGCTGCTGTCAGCTATCTAGTGAGTCGGGGGGCAACGTGAGTACAGAGTTTAAAAAACAATTTCCTGGAAAGGTATCAGCAGGCCTTGCTGCTGACCTCTGTCATAGATTTGGAATCAGAGTGTGAGTCCCCTAGGTTGCCTGCTCTGACTGTTTCTTTTGTGCTTTGACTTTGCAGAGACAATAACTATGGAGTCCAACAAGCCTACACCAGCCATCAAAAAGCCCCCAACTAAGCCTGCTCTAACCAACAATAAGCCTCCGACTAAGACTGTCTCTGTGCAGAAGGTGAGGGTATGTGACATGTCTTTCAGGTACTCTCTGCTTCCAGAACAGTTGCTAGAGCCAGGCCTCATGGCTCAAGGCCTCAGTGCTTCCACCTCACAGTCCCCTAACAGACACCAGCTCTCCAGAGCCACCTCTCAGCTCTGAAGGAAGATGCTCTCATTATCTCAGGACTGATCAGGCATCCTCTAAGCTCAACCTCTACTGTGTGGAGAGTGGGGGGGGAAATGGGGCACAAGCCAAGATCCTCAGTCATAGGGTCTCCCAGGCACAGTGCTCCAGGCTCTCAGAGTCCTCCAAGGAGAACCCAGTACTGGGGCAAGTCAGTGAAAACCTTTACCGGAGCCAGGGCACCTTCAGCTCCTCGGGGCAGCGGTTCCAGGGGGCAGTGCCAGCTGCCTGTGGCCTGTGTGAGCGATGGACAGGTGATAACAGAGATCCAGGTGCTGTGGGTCCTGTCATCTGCCCCTCCCCAGGAAACCTGCACATCCCAGGGAAGCCAGTGGACTGTGCCTCTGTTCTCTCCACTCCTGCCTTTCCTGGCAGCTTTGTGCTCAGGCTCAGCAGAGTCCCTCTCTTTGTTTGCTCCTCAGTTCTGCCTCTCCATATACAGCATTACATGTCCCGGTGAGGACTGGAAGGGGAGTCTCCTGATCTGTTCATGGCAAGGGCTGGGCTATCAAGTGTTTTGTACAGGCCTTTCCAATGGTCCATTGTGGAGGTTGATTGTTAACCTTGGCCCATGGCTCTGCCATTGCTGTGGGTTACTTCTTTTATTTATCCATTCACTCATTCATTTACCCATTCATTTATATTGAGCCTGCATCTTGCCCTGTATCCCTGAGTGGTCTCAAACTCAGCATCTTTCTGCGTCTGTCTTCTGAGTCTGTACCACTGTGTCCAGGCCAGGCCGGAGAACCGGGATTTTCCTTGATCTTAGCGTTTGTTTGGGGGCCACTTAAATATGCTGTACTCATTTCTAGATCACATCCCATGAGCTTAAATCCTCATCAAATAAGTGCTGACAATTTATATCCATAAGGTCACCCCATTTCCATCGAATGCCAGAAAATTGTGGGTTGGGAGAATGTTGGTTGGGAGTATAGAGAGAGGACTTGTGTGTTGTCCTCTGATGCCATGTATGGCAGTCAAGTTCATACCAGGGGCTTCCTCCCCACCTAGATAGACTCTTCTTATCAGGACATATCTTTGTCCCTTGCAGCCTATTAAATCCACTAAAAAACATAAATGACTGAACTCAATGGAGGCCGACACTATACCAACAGAAGTCGGCATTCTCTGCCTATGAAGCCTAAGGCCTGAGAGAGAGGTTAGGTGAGGCGGGATGGGCAGCTGCCCCTTTTGCTTCTCATGCCCCAAATGTTCCTCTTACAGGCCCCCACACCACACCTTTCCTCTGGTCAACATCCACTGCAGCATGCTGAGGGTTCAGTATGTACTCGGAAGCTTAGACACTTTGTCTCTAATCTTTTAAACAACCATTTCTTAAATGGGAAAATTGAGATCACAAATGGCTTGAAATGGCAGAGTCAAGTTTTCCCGGAAATGTGTCTGTCTCTTCATAAAAGGTCACAGCTGTTCACCACTCAGTGCCTAGGGGAAGCTGTTCACACTGTAGACAGTGAGGATTTGCACTCAGTACATCTGCCACCATCTTGTTCTGACCAAACGAGGGCTGAACATCAGGGTGATGTTCTGACAGACAGAAGAGCAGTGTCTTGAGGAAGGGGCAACTTTTCTAAGTCACCTGGTGCCTCCCACCTCCACTCCACCTCCAGGCTGCCCTTCCACTTCCAGTTAGCCACTCCCAGCCCTCAGCCCCTCCTCCTTGCCCACTTCCTGCCTCTTCCCCATGCCAACAGCACCTAAATGGGATGGGGTGAGAAGTACCTGGTGTGCTGAGACACAGGACAGGATGCACAGAACACAGCTTTCCATTTCCTGCCTCTGCTGGGGTGGGGCCACAACCCTCCCTATAGGACAGAAGTCCATTCAACCCAGAGATGTCCCCAGACTCCACTCCATCTGCAGATCTCCTACCCAGGAGGCCTCCTCGCCTCCTGCAGTCATACTTCCCATCAGTGCAAGACCTGCACAAAAGCTAGGCTCTCTCATTGCTGTTCCTATTTGATGATGTCAGAGTGATTAACAGCCACAGCCTGTCCTTCCGTCTCGGCACTAACCAACAAGCCACAGAGGCTGCCATCTTCCACAGCTCAGGTGCCTAGTAAATGCCTCTGCCCACGGAGCACTGATGTGGAATCCCACTGTGTCAAGTTCATTGCAGCTCCCAGTGTCTGGGGATCCGATCCCAGGCAGTCATCCCCCATGCTCAGCTGTCCCTTGTTTGCCGGATTATGCAGAGTCTTCCTCCCATAGCTGTATCTCCCAGCTCTTCCACAGAATGTGCCTTAGAGTCACATAGGCAGAACCCTGACAGAGGCTGTCACCCCTTGCTCAAGTGGAACCTCCCTCAACTGGAGAGGAGACTGTCAACCATGGAGCAAGTGTGCAGTCCCAAATCTCACCCTTCACTTACACACCTGAGCAGGGCAGCAGAGAGGAGCCATCTTGCATTAGTCTTGGCCTATCCTCTGTTTCAACTTAGCACCCAAATCCTCCTGTCTTCTGGGAGAGAGGGAGACAATGGATTTCATAATCAGGTCATCCCAAATCATCCAGCCGGTGAGGGGTAGAACTAGAGGGCTGGAGAGATGGCTCAGGGGTTCAGAGCACATGTGCTCTTATTGATGCAGGAAATGATTCATGATGCCGGAACAGCCCTCCATATGAAAGGGGGAAATGGTAAAGACCTAGTTCTAGGGAAAAAACTAAAGAAAATGGGGATTTGGGGAGGGTTGTTTTGTATGCTTACACATTTGGGGCCACTTGGGGAAACAACATCATTTGTTTTATATTCAACATCAGGTGAACATTTCATGATTTCTTTTCTCACTTTCAGACCGTGTCTTCAAGAGGATCATCAAAAGACTTTAAATAACCCTCCACTTCATTCTTTATTATGTAAAATTAATAAAGAGATCTTTGTGTTGAAACATTTCTGCTTGATGGATTCCCATCGATGATGCTGGTTTTGAGCACGTGTGTGTGTGTGTGTGTGTGTGTGTGTGTGTGTGTGTGTGTGTGTGTGCAGGTTGCCAAGGAGGTCAGAAGATTGAGCAGATCCCCAGGTTCTGGAGTTTCTCACAGTTGTGAGCTGCCCGACCTGTGTGCTTGGGGGCCAGACTCTGGTAGTCTGGAAAGCAGCAAGCACCTGTGACCACCGAGCTTCCATCAGGCCCCAGATTTTCCTCCTCTGTGAAGGCTTAGTGATGGATTCCGATCAGAGAGAAGTGACTCAGAAGGGAGTTCCCTCCATATTACAGGCAGAGCAGAAATCAGGAAGAGGAAGGAGTTCCCTGAACACTAATTTGTTCCAGGAAGCTAGGGGCTTACATGGGTTGACTTGAACGGCGTCTCTCTGAAAGTCACCCACTGAAGTCCTAACTCCCCACTCACACCCCACTATCTCAGAAACAAGATGACTGCAGATACGATGGCCTAAAATGAGGCCACAATGAAGTGGGGGACCCCAATTCAGTATGGCTGGTGTCATTCTGTAAAGGGGAAATTTGGAAACAGAGACACACCCAGCAAGAATGCAAGAGAACACTGAAGTCACCCAACTCTGTGAGAGGGGGTTGCTGGAGGCCAGGAGAGCAGCCTGGAACAGGTGCCTCCCTCAGAGGGAAGTGGGCCCTGCTCACACTGCATCTTACACTTCTAGCCTCCAGAACTGTGGACTCACTAAGATGTATTGCTTCATCAGCCCAGGGTGTGGGACAATGGCAGCTACAACAAATGAACCAGTTTCAGACACCACAGCTGACAAAGTGTGCCATTTTGCCTGCACAGTGTCCTTCAGTACCAGAAGTGGAGTGGACCCAGAGTAAGCCCTGACAAAGGACCGTCCTCTTCATGTTAGAGGAGACACTGTCTCGTGTGCCTTGGATTACCTTATACAGCCCATGTAGCATACCCTTGTCCTCACTTCTAACAAAATTTCATCCTTCACGGAGTGGTCCTTCCCCCAGCCCCACAGAATTTGGTTCTGCTTGCACAGCACAAAACCAGCCACAATGTACAAATGGATGACTGAGTTTTAGGGAAGTTTTATTTATGGGCACTGAAAATTGAATTTATATATTTCATATGCCATAAGGTATTACTTATTTTGATATTTCACTTAAAAACAGAGTCTCATCTGGCTAAGGCTGGTACTGAACTAACTATGTAGCCAAGGCTGACCTTGAACTTCTGATCTTTTTGACACTACATCTTGAGTCTGCTGAACATTTACACGTGTCAAAACCATTCTTAGCTGATGAAGAGCAGAAAGAAGGCACAGACTGATTCAGCTCGCGGGCCTTAGGATGTCAGTCCCAGCCATGGCAGCCTCTCCAGTTTAGTTAGCTTATGCTGTCCATTCTAATCAATATGCTCAGTTGCCGTTCCCTCACAGTTCAATTACCACCTCCTCCTGGTTTGATAGATCCAAGTGTCCTCTTGTCTGTCTCCAGTTTATCCTTCACCAGTCCTTGGAGATGATTTCCCTTGCCTTGCAAATGAGTTTCTTCATGGGTTTACTCTTATTCCCAGAGCTGGAACGAAGTTTTGGGGGAAAGGGAGCTCCATTATTTGTGGGTCTTAAGAAGACTGGAAGAAATAGTTTCTGTATTTCTGTAAGAACCTGGATCTTGGAGCTACAGAGAATAAAGATGATATACCAGTCACAAATTCCAGACTGCTGAAGAACTATGTAAAGAAATATGAAATAATAGAAATACATTTGACAGTCAGGCATGATCATGTCTACTTTAATCCCAGCGCTGGGGTGACAGAGACAGGAGGCTCAGTTCAAGGTCATCCTCAGCTACACAGAAGTTAAAGGCCAGCCTAGGCTACATGAGACTCTGTCTTGAAAGAAAACAATAAAACCAAGAAAGAAAAAAAAAGAGAGAAATAGGCAAGTCATTAAATTGCTTCAAATATGGAAAAAATTTATTTAAAACACGAAGACCAGAAGAACACAATTAGTAAATTTGACTTTGTAAAAATTTTGAAGTTGCAAGTGAAAAAACAATGTAAATATAATTTCTGCACAAAGAACACTGTGGGAGAACACAATATGGCTTACATGATGAAAGCTAAAAGAATTTAAAACCCATTCAATATCAATAAAAAAAAATCCAAATCATTGCAAAGATGGGTCAAACACCTTTAACAGGAAATTCACAATATATGTTTATTTTCACTGAAATTGTAAGGGGAAGGGTATGTAAAATGAAGTGCCCAAATACAGAAGAGCTTGTCAGAGTAACACTGAATATACCCATGGTTGTTAGGACGTGATGAAAGGCTCCACCTTCAGTGGTGGAGACAGATAAACTAGTGAAGTCCATGAAGGACACCATTCAACACCATCCCTTAGCATTTCAGTGTGAAGTCCCTAGCACCTAGCAACACCATTGGGAATCTTCTGGAAGGAGCATTGTACATGTGTGCAGAAAGCATAAAGGATGTGGCAAGCATAGGCTGGGCGTGGTTGATCCACCTCCTGTAGCTCCAGCACTTGGAAGACAGAACCAGGAAGATTGGCCTCCCCTATCTGAATGGGCAAACATGGTTTGGGGATGCAGCTCAGTAGCAGAGTCGCTGGGACAGGTTCTAGGGATGCAGCTCAGTAGCAGACTCACTGGGACAGGTTCTAGGGATGCAGCTCAGTAGCAGACTCACTGGGCAGGCTCTAGGGATGCATCTCAGTAGCAGCATCACTGGGGCAGGCTCTAGGGATGCAGCTCAGTGCCAGCATCACTGGGGCAGGCTCTAGGGATGCAGCTCAGTGGCATCATCACTGGGGCAGGCTCTAGGTTGTGTGTGTCCAGGTCCTGGTCCTCTCGTCCACTGAATTAAAGTCTCACAAAAGATATTCAGAATGAAGGGATAGTATAGGCTATAGAGAGGTACATCATCAAGATTAACTGTGGGTCCCGTGAGGACCCAAGGACCCCAGGCTACAGCCTGCTGTCTCTTTGTACTGGGTCTAAATGAAGGAGGCTACTAAGGGACATAGTTTGAGAAGTTCTCTATTTTGATTGATAGATTAAGTCACATTCATTTTTAAATGCCCATGTCCCTTCCCACAATGTATTTAACTTTTCTCATATACATGCCCAATTATGCATAAGCACAAATAGTTAACACGGGATTCTCCCCAAAAGTTCGCTTGAGGACACAGTTTGCCTTTCTGTGCATACATCAAAACCAGTTCAGCCTGGGTCCACCCATTCACCCTTCCTACCTGAATACACTGAGAAGCTCTTGATTAGACGCTCTCTAAATCTGATCCGTAGGAGTGGAGAGACTTACATTGTTGAGGGGAGGTGTAGTCGGATGCAGGTGTTCTGGGGTAGTCCTGAGGTGGTGAGTGCATTTTCAGAGATGACTGTGTGCATAGGACGTACAGGTAAAGGAAGCAATCTTCTAAGTGCATCCTCACAAAAAGAGTGTGTGTGCATATTCCAAACCACGAGGAGGCCTGGTTGCTAAGTTATTCTCTGTGCTTGTCTGCCTTGGGAGAGTACTTGCCTGGCATGCCCAGGTGCCTTGAACGAGACCAGTGACTCCTTGCAATGAACATTTGCTTGTAAAGCTGACTGTACAAAAGCGTGTACCATGTGACGCACCACAGGACCCAGGGCCACCAGGACGAATGAAGAGGTGTTGGAGAAGCGGGAAACGTGGAAGAGCAAAGAGGTTTGCTGTTTTTTGTTGTTTTTGTTTGTTTGTTTTTGCTTGCTTCATTTGGTTTGATTTCTAAAATTTTTCTTTTGCGGTGGTTGCTGCCAGACTGAGGGGAGGATATGGGGGGGGGGGGGACTGGGAGGTGAGCAGAATTGAGGTGCATGATGTGAAATTTCCAAACAATCAATAAAGAAATTATGTTAAGTTAAAAAAGAAAAAAAAAAGAATTGGCAACAATAGAATTTTCTCATAAGATCGACTTCCCTACTATGTCCTCCAATACCTGTTAACCTGATTCCAAGTGCACAGTCATCAAGCTGTACACAAAATTTTCTTAACTTTTAAAATCACTTTTTGCACATTCCCCTGCTTTGCTTTGCTAAATGGAGTTTACGCGGTGGCAGCCCGAAGTGTTTATAAAATGTTGGAATACGTTAGAATCATGATCCCCCATACATCCACTCTACTGATATAAAAGTACCACTGGGATGCAATTCCGAGTGTATCCTTTCTGTCCCTCCTGATGGCAGTAATGTTTTCATTTCTTATTATCAGACTGTTCCCCATTCCATCCACAGGGAAACCCTACAGCAAAGACACCAGTGTGAGAGTCTAGAATGGCCAACATAGCCTTGGCTGGGACATGCTCCGGTAGGGGTCAGCAGAGAAACCAAAAGAGGCTGGCAAGGAAAAGACTTCAGGTGAAAACGGCAAATGAGACGGGAAAACCAAAGCGATAGCCGATGGGGATGGCTGACCTGGGCTGGGGTCTTTTCAACCAGTTACAGCCAAGGCAAGCCTGTGAGGCCAGGAAGACTGTGGATAGGAAGTCTCAATTCTGAACGTGGCTAGCACAAAGCAAGGTGTTCATCTTGATCTGATTCTGGACAGGCATTGGGGAAGATGAACGAAGAGGTGGAGTCATGTGCCAGTTGTTAGTTTCCCCTTGATCCAGAACTCAGTACGGTTGCTGGACTTACAGGCAATGCACCAGAGATGGAAAGAGCAGAAGAGGCCCGGAGGTGTAGCTCAGCAGGTAGAGTTCTTGTCTAGTCAACTTGAAACCGGCATATCATAAACTGGGTATGTGGGAGCACACCTGGGGTGCACACTCTGGAGGTGGAGAGCCAGAAGTTCAAGGTCATCCTTGGTGGAACAGAAGAGTTCAAAGCGGCTCGGGACACATGAGACCCTGACTGACTTAGCTCCTAGTACAAACACATCCTAACAAATATGGTGTCACATGTACTCTTTTCTATAGCTTGGTACAGGAGAATTTACCTTCTTGTTCTCTGTTCTGAAATCAATGAAGATAGTTACATGTACTACCACTAGATGGCAGCACGTGGCCAACAATGCTTGCAACAGGTGTTTTACAGCCGGCCTGGGAACTGCATTTGCTAGTTCGGATTGGAGAAGATAGAATTCATGTAAGGATTGTGTAGCTGTTCCCAAAATAGTGCCTGAGAAACAAATATATATATATATTTCAAAGCCTACTCTACCAGAAATTTTGTTGGTTGTGATATCCCAAGACACATGAAGACCTGAGTTCATATCCTCAGCATCACGTAAAAGCTGAACTTAGCAGCCTGCTCCTGCAACCTTAGTGTTGGAGAGGCAGACAGAGGAGGGTCCCAGGAGCTCACAACCAGCTAATCTGGCCAAGACCAGGAGCTCCAGATTCAATGAGAGACCCTGTCTCACAAGAAGTAAGGTGGACAGCAATAGAGGAAGACACTTGTCACCAGCCTCAGGCCTACACACACACACACACACACACACACACACACACACACACACACACACACAAACTGACCCCCCCCACACACACACAAAGACAAAGGCATGCATTCATCTATGTACAGACGTGCATATACACTCTCAAAATTAAAGATAGATAAACGCTGAACTGTGAAAATATTTTCAGTGGAAAAGGAGGCAGCAGGGAAATTATGAAACTGCGTGATTTCGAGGAGGAGGAAAGCGCCTCTGGTGACTGTTGGGTAAAGTGAGTCTCTCAGCAGACACACACGAAGCATTTGCTGCGTGCCGCACACGAGGGTGAGGAGTGGAGGTTGAATGTGGCGGTCTCTGCCTTGCAGATGCTTGCACACAGGGAAACGGGGAGAAAACAGAGCTGAGTCTCTTGGTGACCGCCCCCCTCTCTAAGTGAACAGGCAGTTTTAAAGTATAGGCTGTTTCATGAATGTCTTCTAAGTTGGAATGAAGGAGGGATGAGCAAAGGGTAGAACCAAATGCTGGGCATAGGAGAACGGCACAGAGAAGAGCCAGGCTGACCTCACCAGCAGAGAGAAAGCACAGGTCCTTCCCTCACCCTCGGGATCCTATAGCAATGTTACCAGTCATTCCTAGGTGTCATGTGCACTTGGAACAGCCTGGAAGGGGCAGGACCAGAGACCGTGAGCCATCTCTAATGCCAGCTCCCATTCCTGGGAGCAGAGGCTCCTCTAACATGGCAGGTGAAGTGAGGCACATCAGATCCACCTCAGGGGCATTGCTGGTGAAGATGTCAGGTGTACCTAGGACAGCAGCTGAAAACCACCAGACATGTCTGGGAACCCTAATTTCCATGATAACAAACTTAGGTCATGATAGCTCTTCGACAGGCATGGTGGTGCATCCGGGAGGCTGAGGCAGGAGGACCACACATTTGAGGATATTCACAGATTACTGGGTTTGGGTGGAGGAGAGGGTTGGGAATGTGATGGAAGACTTAGAAAAGGCCAGTCTGAAAGTTTTCATACATTCAGTTGTTTCTGGATCCTTTAGAGTCCTGTGGACTCGTGGTGACAGTTACTTAGAAAAAGTACTGTCAAAGAACATGTCCTTACCAGAATCCGTCCTGAATCTAGGCAGCAACTTCAGGATCCCAAATGGATGCTAGGTGCTGGGCAGGTGGTAGAGGTTTTTGAAGGAGCTCAGAGTTTAACTGGGAAGTCAGGAAATCATGAGAACTCATCAAAGTGAAGTTCCGTACCCGCTGAGCAGGAGACAACCTGGGATGATGTGGGCACAGAGAGGAAACACATGTGGATGGTTCCAGAGGAGGGGGGTCAAGAGGGACACTCAAACAGGAGTGAAGAGTTTATTAGAAAAATTATCACTGCCACAGACAAACAGACAGAGAGGCAACAGCATGACAGAGGTGTTCAGGCCCCAGCCCCAGGACAGACACGTGGCAGGGACTCTGAAGAGAGGAATCGGAGTCCATGGGGCAAAGGTGGGGTCTCTGTACACCTTCCTGGGGATGGGAGTGGTGTTTCACAGAGTAAGGGAAAGGAATGGGGAGTGGGATGTGTGGCCACCAATGCCTCCCTTAATGTAGCTCACTTTTCAGATGAGAGATCCTGGCACAGGAAGTCTGTTAGCGAGGGACTAAGGGGCCGCAGAAGGTGACTGTCAGTGTGAAAGGAGAGCTGTCGGAAAGGATCAGGGCCTGAGCAGCACTGGATGGTAATGGATGTATGAGCACTGCAGTCTCATACGTGTGGCCTGCTTGAAGGAAAAGAGGAGAGAAATCGTGAAGGCCTACAGAGGCAGTGGTCTCCAGGCCTCATCTTGAAGGATGAATTGGAGTTCACCATCCGGCCAAAGGGAAACACAGTAGGGTTTGCAAAAGGAAAAGCAGATGCAAAACAGAGAGGTGTGGAAGCTACAGAGACTGGCTCAGGGCATGATGGGAGGGAGGCTGGAAAAGCAAATGTGGGTGAGGATGTGGCAGAACTGAGGGCCATTCCATTTTCATTGAGAAGCCCCCTTCTGTGAGTCAAGTAGAAGCAGATCAGTGGGTGCCTCCATCTAGACCTCCATCTGCTGCCTTTGCCCTCAGTTTCCTGGTCTCTCTTGTCTCCAGTGAGGTGACAGCAGAGGTTCAGAGGAATGAGGAGAGCTGGGCAGGGTGGTGAGGGCCATTTTACCAACCTAATGTAACCTCCCGCACAGGCTTTTAATTACATGAATCATTATGACCCTCTGAAGTACTTGAATTGTAAAAATCTTAAAATAAAGATAAACATAACACTCAGGAGTGTAGATGGTCATGCTGCAGTATAAACAAGAAGACAAGAACAGGCAGAGCCTCAGAGCAGGTGGCAAGCCAATTCTGATGCGCTGTGTAGCCCAGTTACTGGGTAAGGTTAGAGCTTCCAGCCTGGGGACGATGATGATAGACAGACAGACAGACAGACACACACACACACACACACACACACACACACACAGACAGAGACAGAGACAGAAAGAGATCTCCACTCCGGAGCAATGATGAACTGCGGCCAGGAGCCTTGTACTGGGCTATGCATCTGTCCCATGGACGGCCCAGTGGCTCTGTGACCATTGGCCATCTGGCTAGGAGCCTCAGATCATTAATTAATCTCCCTGAGATTAGAAGAGCGGCGGGAGCAATGACTCCTGTGATTAGGCCTGGGCCAGCCTGAAATCAGCACTTAACCAGAAGCTCTGATGACCCCAAAGCAGAGCCGCAACCTCCACCTGCAAGGTCACCTCAGGCTGGACAAAGATGGCTGAAGACCTTCGGACCTCACACCTGCACAGATTGCCCTACCCCTTCCCAGAAAACTTGTGCTCTCGCAGAAGACTCAGGTTATCTTGGTGCAGGTCAGGGATGTTTACAACCCGGTTGTATGTGCCGGGTTAGGGGCCAGCCAAAGAGCAGCATGCAGTGTCCATTGAACGTGTAAATTCAATGAAACGGAACGAAGCAAAGGACCTGTGAACCTAGATCATTGCAAATGTAAGGACAATTGAAATTAAGAATAAGACCAAGTCCCGCCCTGCTCACTGTTACGACTGTCATGGCTCCGCAGATTATAATGCAAGAAAAAGAAGTGATGGCTGGGAAGATTGGAAAGGAAGTGATGAAACTGTCAGAGGCGATGGCGATTTGAAGATAATATGAAGAGGAGAGAAAGGGTAGGGAACGCTGTCACTACCATGCCATCACCGCTACCACCATTACTACTGTGCCATTACTGCTACCATTACCCACTGCTACCCTTACTACTATGCTATTACTGTTACCACCATTATTACTGCTACCACCATTATTACTGCTACCACCATTATTACCACTGACACTATTATTGCTACCACCATTACTACTGTGCTATTACTGTTTCCACCCTACTATAACTACTGTTTCTGGACAAGATAAACCCCCCTGCGTGAAACCAAAGAACGAACAAAATATATGAGACAACAATTTCCAAGCCACAAGATGTAGTGTTAAGCAGGACACTGGCCTCTGAGAGCTTCAAAGTAGGTTGCTTTAGACTTAGTTCGGCTCATTGTCTCAAGGGAGCTTCTAGGTCATGGCACAGTTGGAGGAACTCTGTCCAGACCATGATGAATTCTGAGTTGAGACAAAATGAAGAGCCCAGGAAGACTGAGTCAGAGTGTGTGGACATGTTCTGGAGAGGAGAGAGCTGAGCCGCAGAGTAGAAGCCTCCAGATGGTGCCCTTTGAATAGTCAGAAGACCAAGCAAAGAAACTAGAGAACAGAGTTCCTGGTGACCACACAAGATCAGGGACAGTGCTTCTTCCCAACAGTCAAGACGGAACACTTCATGGGCGGGAAGAGCAGTAGCCATGGACAGTACCGTGAGATGTGCTGTCTCTGGTAAAATGTCAACACTCGTGAATAATTAGCCCTGGTCAAACCACTTCCCCAGTCCTGCCTATCAAGTGAAAAGCAAGGTACAAAAGAGTCCAAGTGTTTCATGGTGAATACACTGCACCCCAGAACAAAAGCCAAGAATATATATGGGAATGCAAAAATATATATCCACTGCCCAATGTTGCTACTTATATGCATCCAGTCAGAAATTAGCAGAAAAACACACATAATGAGGATAAATGCAACTGCTTTTACCTTCCCACAACTGACACAGATGTTAGAAGACAAAGACATTGACTTGTTGCCCACATCCCATGTAGACCACGTTACACAGAGAGAAGAAAATTCTGAGAGGCGAGTGAAACCACATTGAACTTCTAGAGATGAAAACTGAAATGCTTTAATGCCTGAGCCAAAAAATGAATGGAAGGGGGCTGCAGAGATGGCTCAGGAGTTGAAAGCACATGTTGCTCTTCCAGAGGGCCCAACCTCAGTTCCTAGAACCCACATTGGGTGTTTCCCAACTGCCTGTGACTCCAGTTGCAGAGGCCTTTTGGCCTCTGCAGGCACATGCACACATGTACATACACTCAAAACTATTTTATTGAACTGTATGGGATTAAAAGACTGGATATTGAAAAAACAAAAACAAACAGAGGAAATACAGTGAACCCAAAAAAGCAAATAAATATGAGTCCAGACACAGAGAAAATTGTAATTAGAAAACAAAGCATTGGTGAGCTGAGAAGCTTTGAGCAGAACAAGGCAGAAAAAAATATTTTGAAAATTAATAACATAATTTTTTGCATCGACTTATTTACATTTTATTCTTTGTGTCCATACATGTGTGTGGGTGCACATGTGTATGACAGCCAAAGGACAACTTACAGGAGTCAACGCTCCCCTTCTATTATGTGGGTTCCAGGTATTGAACTCAGGTCATCAGGCTTGGCAGCAAACACGTCTACTCAATGAGCCATCTCAACAGCCCCTCTATTTTTATTAAAACTGTTAACATTCAAGAAGCCCAACCAACCCAAGCACAAGCTAGAGGAAGAAAATTGTACACATCATAGATCAAACTGTCCAAAGCTAATGATAAAGAGGAAAATATCTGAAGAAACCAGGAAAAAGGCACGTTACATGGAAAGAGCAACAGTGGAGATGCCAGCAGACTTCACATGGGAAACAGCGCAAGCATAACACCAGAGTGTTAGGCTTTAAAGAGAGGAGAGAAGGGAAAAAAACAACAACAACAACAACAACAAAAGCCCTGACTACTTAGAATTCTACAGTAGTGAGAAATCTCCCAGAAAGGAAGGTAAAATGCTGGCTGTATCAGACAGACAAAAGCTGAGTGAACTCCTATATAGCAGTCCCATGCTACAAGAAGTAGACGGTTCCTTTGTGTATTTTTGTTCTGAGTATGTTCCTTTTTAAAGAATGTATGTGCATGTGTGTGTCTGCTTTTCTGTATGTGTATCATGTGCATGCAGCTACTCTCAGAGTCCAGAAGAGGGCGCTGAATCCCTTGAACTAGAGTTACAGGTTGTAAACTGCTAGACATGGGTCCTGGGAACTGAACCAAGGCCTCTGCAAAGGTTGCACCTGCTCTTAACTAGTGAGCCATCTTTCCACCATGATATATATTTACACACATGTGCACACACACACACTCAGAGACAGAGACAGAGACAGAGCATGTTTGGTTCATATTCATCTTCCAATCCTTCTCGTTTTCCCATATTGCCTCTTTCTTCTTCTCAAAAAACTCCCTTCTTACTTCCCCTTAAAAACATCTGTATTCCGTATATGAGAGAAAACATGTGGCACTTGTCCTCTCCAGTCTAGCTTTCTTCACTTAACATGATGATCCTTGGTCCATCCACTTTTCTGCAAATGACACAGTTCCATTATTCTCTACACTAGCACTGTGTATATGTGCCTTCTTTCTCTTCTTTTTTGTTTTTTGAGATAGGGTCTTGTGAAGGCCAGGCCAGCCTTACACAGATGAATTCACAATGTAGCCCTGGATGGTCCTGAACACTCGATCCTCCTGCTTCTCCCTCCCAGGTTCCTGCCCATTTTCTTTATCCATTCATCTGTTGCTGGACATTTACGTTGAGTTCATATATTTGCAACAATCTTTTAGTTGTGTGTGTGTGTGTGTGTGTGTGTGTGTGTGTGTGTGTGTACATATGAGAGCAGTGCTCAGAGAGGCCAGAAGAAGGGGTTACTGACAATTGTGAGTCACCAGACACGGGTGCTGGGAACTGAATTCAGGTCCCCTGGAAGACCAGGAAGTGTTCTTAATGACTGAGCCATCTCCCCAGCACCAAGTATATACCCAGGAACAGATGCTGAGTGATACGGTGGTTCTAATTAATTTTTGAGGCATCTCCATCCTAATTTCCATAGTGGTTGCATAATTTCCGTTCCCATTAGCAGGGCACAATGGTTCCTTTTCTCCTGAACCCTTACTAGCATTTGCCCATTTTTCTTTGCCCTATTCTGACTAAAGCAGGATCTCACTATAGTTTCCAGACAGTGAACATTTTTTCATGAATTGTCACTATTGGTGTTTTGAAAAACTCCTTTATTAGTTGTTTGTGTAGTTACTTTTATAAAAAAAAAAAAAAAAAAAAAAAAAAAAAAACTTTAAGTGAGTTGACCACTTAGTGACTGAGTTGTTTGTCCTTTGGGTTTTGTTGTTGTTGCTGTTGCTGTTGCTGTTGCTGTTGTTGTTGTTGTTGTTGTGTGCTAGCTCTTTGTTTCCGATGACAACTCCCATCAGTCTCCCCGTTCTGTGGGCTCTCTTCCCTGGGGCAGTGCTTTCTTTTGCTGTCCTGGAGCTTTCAGATTTTCTGTTGTCTCATTTTCCAATTCTCCACATTGCTGCCTTGGCCACGGGAGTAACACTCTGAAAGTTATTCAAGTGTTTCCTCTTGTTTCCCTGCAGTTTCAAAGTTTCAGGCCATGCATTAAGATCTCTGACCCATTTTGAAAGGCAGGTTGAGCAGGGTGAGAGGCTGGACTGCTCCATGTGAGGATTTCCAGTGCTGGAGATTTACCTCAGGTCCTCATGCTTGAGTGGCAAGAACTTTACCTGCTGAGCCAATGCTCCTGTCCCCTTATTTCTTTCTCTGGACTTCTGCTCCAGCTAAGATCCCAGCACTGAATCCAGTGAGAATGTAGAGAGTGAACACCCTTGACTCACCCTTGGTTTGTTTTTGTAAAACACCAAATCTGTATTTATGTCCACGTATACTAACATAACCTTAAGCTAAAATATATCAGAAATAAAGCATGTCTACTGTCTGGCAACTTACGTATCAACAATTAAAGTAAAGCAAACCAGGATGAAATAAGCACATTAACAAAAATCCAGTGATTGTACCTCTTCCATATGTACCGTTGCCGCAAAGGGAAAGACACAGGAAGCCAGTAGTGTCCTGAGAGTTACTGCTGGTGACAAGGACACACTGTGAGGCACAAAGGGCCGTTTAAAAACAAACAGACAAAAACCTGGCATTTTTATGCATTCAGAAAATGGAGCTAGAGGAATCTGAAACCCCCCCCCCCAGATTTCAGCGTTAAGCACATTGACTTGTTTTCTAATAGATTGGGTGATTTTTTTAAATACAGGTTTAATTTTTGCCCCCTATTGTATATAATCTCCCCCCTCAAGCTTTACATTATCATCTCTGAAAGCTTCTGCACACGCACGGGATTTAGGCAAAGATCAAGTCAATCATCTTGCAAATGTGTTAATCTTCAAAAATGGTCTATAAAAGTGCAGAATCTAAGGAAACAGTCTAGATTGTGTACCTATGGCTCAGCTTAGGGGTGAGAACAGGACCTAGAGTACACGTTCCTGATACAAAAGCGCTTTCTTTGAGAGCAGACACATCTCACCCCTTCAACCCAGGAGGTAAGACATCTCCCAAGGTCCCTGTCTCATTCTCAAAACGCATTCTTTCAATTTTTTCCTTCACTCTGTTATAATGTTGGTTATTCAGAGTTGGAGTCTATAGCCTTCGTTATTCTGAAATACAATCTTTGTATTCCTAGTATCTTCCAGGATTGGATCATAGGGGGATGTTGAGTTTCATCAAAGGCCTTTTGTGAATCTATTGAGATTACCATATAATCTCTTCCCCCGATTCTTACACACTACTTGTAGTATGAAAATACTGTAATTAAGTATGTAAGTAAGTCATGTAATTACATTTATTGACCTGCCTGTGTGGAACCACCATGGTATCCCTGGAATGAAGTAAATTTTATCAGGGTGTGCTATCTTTTCAAAAAGTTGTTAAATTCAGTTTGCAAATATTTTCTTAGGGACTTTTTCATCCATATCCATCAAGGGAACTGATCTATAGTTTTTGTTGTTTTGCTATGTCCTTACTGAGTTTTGGCATCAGGGTAACATCATCTTTCTAAGGTGACCTTGGGAGCATTCCTTCCATTTCTAATGTGTAGAATGGTTTGAGGGGCAAAGGGTAGTCGGCCCTTTAATAAGGAAAACGATGCCAGGTAGAAGTCAAATCTGCACAGGGAGGGTCAGCAGAGGAAGTGGCAATTTTGTAATAAAAATTTAATTATTATTTAAATCTCTTTAAAAGATAATTGGCTATTTAAACATTAATCACAGTGCAGTGTGTTACATAAGGGTAAAAATGTGACCATCATCCTATCAAGGTCTAAAAGGGGAAAGAGGAAGTCTACAACTTCAAAGCTTTTATGCTGTACATGTGAGGTACACTGTGATTCAAAGGGAGTGTGTGATAAGTTACGGCATGTACTCTAAACTCGAAGGCGATCACAAGGATAATAAAGACTCACAGCTGATACACAAGCAGAGCAGATGAAAAGGAAACAGTGTGTCATCAATCCAAAAGAAAAAGGGACACGTGAAGGAAGAAATACAAAGGAGGAATAGTACACAACTAGAAAGTCAGAACATATAAAACTAATGTATCAACGAGCCCTTTACAATTGATGATCTAGGACAGGCGAGATGGCTCAGTGAGCAGAGATGTTTGCCACAAGACTGATGACCTGAGTTTGACCTCCAGAGCCACATAGTGGAGGGATCGAACCAATTCCTACAAGTTGTCCTCTGGCCTCCACAGATGAGCCATGGCACACTTACAGGCACACACACACACACACACTCACACACACACACACACACACACACACACACACACACACACGCATGCACACATGCATGCGTACACACATACTAAACAAATGTATGTAATACATTTTTAAAAATAAAAGCATTAGTTTAGGCAGTAGTTTCTGTATTTAATACCGAAAACACAAACACTAAAAACATTGATGACTTCATGGAAATTAAATCTTTTGTATTTGAAGTGGCACCGTTGAGACTATGAAAAGACAACACACAAAGTGAACGAAAATATTCACAAGTCATGTATTTGGTAAAACAAAACTCTATCTAGAATACATGAAGGCTTCTTGACAATTAACTCAAGAATAAAACCAAAACAAAATTAGAAACAAGGAAATAATTTGAATGAACTTTTCCCTCAAAGAGGGTCTACAAAGGACCAGTAGACACATATAAAGCTGTAAAACATCTTTGTAGACTTTGTAGAAATACGAATCAAAACCTCAGGGAGGTGTTGCATGCACATCCTCTGGATGCTGCATTGTAAAACACGGGACAATAGCAACTATTGACGAGGGCGCAGGAAAGCTGGGAACCTCTTTCCCTCTGGATTAGGAACAAGAGTGGGGATGTCTCAGCATTGACGGCAAGCATACAGGTGTGTTATGAAGCAATGCAAAGTGTGTGAGGCTTACTAAGCCTGTGTAGAAAGACAGGCTTGGGGTGGGAGACAAGGGCCCAGCGTTCAAATACCAGCTCCAACACACAAGTGTGCCGGAACTTTGAGACTGAGGTTTTAAGGTCTTCGAGCTCTTATATCGTCCATGAATGCAAGTTTGGGCTCCTCGGTTTCTACGATGTGTTGGGCCCCACATTTCAGCACTAAGGTACCAGACTTAGGAAAAGCTGAGTGAGTTATCCACTCTCCAGGCTCCCTGTTCCTGTATGCTCAACTTCTGCACAGTACTCCTGGGGAAAGAAGCTGCTTTTAGCCTCTAGGACCCCTGGTCTTTGTCCTTTACAACAATACTGTTGGCTGATCTCCATCCATCCACCCAGCAACCTCAGACAGCAGCCAGGATTGATCCTTGAGACGATCGCTACTCTGCAGACTACTAACTAAATGCTTGATAAATATTTCTTATGTGAGTGGATAGGCAACTTGCTTACTCTATAAATGGGAAAGGGGCAGTGAAGGAGACCAGTGCACCCCAGGACTGTGTATCCAGGAATCCATGACCTATAAATGTAGCTGCACTCCTTCACATTTCGGTTTTCCACCGTGCCTGTTTCAGATGTCTGTTAAGGAGAATGGAAGCACAGGTGAGGGGAGAGAATGGAGATCCTCCTCAAGAGTCACTGAAGATGTGGCAGCTTGAGTCTGGGAATGGAAGACACAACAAGAGGCAGTCTTGATATGCTTGCTTGAACGGCAGGGGAGTCCCCTAAGTCCGGGAGCTGATGGAGAGTTAGGTGGAGAAGACAGTGGTCAAGCTGCAGGGCAAGTGGGCACCTTCCAACGGGGCTGGGGAAAGGAGGAAAAGTTCCCTGGAGAGACCCCAGGCTGGTCATGGCATCTCTCCAGCAGACCTCCTTGTCTGTAAACCAGGTCACTCTGTAAACCAGGCTGGCTTTGAACTCACAGAGATCCGTCTGCCTCTGCCTCCCAAACGCTGGGATTAAAAACATGCACCACCACCGCCCAGTGGCTCATTGGTTTTCATTTTCCCTTCTAAAGAGGATTTAAGTCTCTTTCTGTGACTATGTGACACCCCTCATCTGTTCCTGATGCATGCTCATGAGGGTCAGAGGAAAGGGTGATATGTGCTGGAAATGAAGGTTTGGATCACTTCTGCATGAAGAGGCAATGTCACAAAGCACTTTCTGCCTTAGAGGCTCAGTACTGGAAGCCAAGCAGGGGCCTGGCACTCGGCACAGTTCCTCAGAGCACCAGATCAGTGAGATATGGTGACTGAGAAACCATCACAGTGACTGAGTTGGACTCAGTCCCTGGGAACGAAGGAGTCTGCTCTCCCTGAGCTTGCTTCCTTGGCTCAATCTGGACCAACAAGAGTTAATAGAAAACCAGGGAAAGGGTGCCTGTGCAGCACAGGGGTTTCCAAGGCAACACAGAAACTGTCTCATGCTCCCTTCCATTCATTCATCCATTCTTCAATAAATATTTATGTCAGCCTAAATAATAATAATCAGAGAGAGGCTCTAAAAAGCAACGGTACTTGTTTGGGAACAGCAGATACTGCAATGGACTCCTCTGCCACAGTAAATGATGTGCGTGTTTGAGAATGAGGCAAGGCAAGATTTTACTTTATGTTTTAAGTTTGTATTTATTATTTGTGCATGTGTGTGTGTGTGTGTGTGTGTGTGTGTGTGTGTGTGTGTGTACATGTATCATTCACCTGGGTAGAGGTGAGAAGATGACTTGTAGAAGCTGGTTCTATCTTCCATCTTGTTCTTGAGGCAGAGTCTTCCTTGTTGCTTCTCTAGATACACTGCATACTCTGGCTAGCTGGCCCAGAAGCTTCCAGACAGTTTTCCTGTCCCATTTCCCATCTTACCACAGGAATTCTGGGATTGCAGATATGCCCCACTGCATGCAGTTTGACTTTTGACATGAGTCCTGGGAATTGAACTCAGGTTACCGGGCTTGCATGGTGAGTGTTTTTGTCAACCAACCCATCTTGTCAGTCCGGAAACAGAAGGTTTTAAGGGGAAAAGGGAGAGATTTGTGCAGGATATTTGGATATAGAGGTTTGTGGAAGCTGTTTAGATACTGGGTTTGGTGTTCTTGAAAATCCAGCAGAAATTGGTGTCAGCTCATTTATGTGAATGCTGTAGCTGGGCAAGAGTCCTCACCAGAGAATGTTATCTAAATTGTTGCGTTCTTTAAAAAAAAATCAGAGAAGGGTTGACCAGATGGCTCAGAAGGTAAAGAGCTTGTTGTATAAGCCTCGCAACCTGAGTTAAATCCCTAAAATCCACATATATGGGAAAGGAAAGAACCAACTCTACAGAGTCATTCCCTGACCTCTATGTGCAAACTGTGATACTTGTGTCCCCCAATGTCATACCACAATAGTAATAATACTTTAAAAAATTAATGTCAGAATGAACTTGGTTTCATAACTCAGTGCACACTTGGAAGATGGGCACAGAGTGAGAACAATCTCTTCTGAACCTTTAGAAATTTTGAGAGAAAGCACCATCTGAGAGAGTCAGACATGAGCCATCTCATGACATGAGCCCTGTTGCTGTATGACTTCGTTGGGCTGAACAAGAAAGACTCCAAAGCCGCCAGGCTTAACGTTTATAACTCAGTTATGTTCTTCCTGAACTTACTTTCCCTTGGGAGATGCGAACAAATGCCTCTCTGCCCCAGATAGGGTGCCAATAACAGACCAAAGTAAAAATCCCAGTGGGGTCCAGTGTGGTGAACCAGTGAGTTTATTGGGATCACTTATAGAGCATGGGTGAGGGGCCACTTACAGGTACCTGGGTGACCCTAAACAATTGCTTCACCACAAAGTCCCACCCATCCCTGCTGATGACTTCATGGAAGCTGCATCACAGAGCCTTGCTTTTAGTTGTTTTCTACTTCCTGTGTATTCTAGTGTCTCCTGGTTTACTTGCAGCTTGTGGGAAGCAGTGTAATGACTGCAGTTCCAGGAGAGGGTCCTGTGCTCTCACACAGTGTTGTGGTCATGTTGCCATTACCGCAGATCTAACTATCTCTGTATACTTCTTATTTCATTGGCATGACTAGCAGGCCTCAGTAGTGTGTATTCTATGATGGTCATGGATTAGTCTTGTTATGCCTAGAGGGAAAAGCCATGGTACAATAACACAGATACCCAAACTCTTCAGTGATGTAGCAAGGATGTGCTGGCTGGTTTTATATCACCTTGACACAAGCTAAAGTCATCAGAGAGGAGAGAGTCTCAACTGAGAAAATGCCTCCATAAGATCAGGATGTAGGCAAGCCCATAGGGAATTTTCTTAATTAGTGATTGATGGGGGAGAGCTCAACCCATTGTGGGTGGTGCCATCCCTGGGCTGGTGGTCCTGAGTTCTATAAGAAAGAAGACTGAGGAAGCCTTGAAGAGCAAGCCAGTAAGCAGCACTCCTCCACAGCCCCTGTTTCAGCTCCTGCCTCCAGGTTCTGGCTCTGTTTGATTTCCTGTCCTGACTTCCTTCAGTGATGGACTACAGTGTGGAAGTGTAAGGCAAATAAACCCTTTCCTCCCCAACTTTTGGTCTCTGTGTTTTATCACAGCAATAGAAACCCTGACTACACAGGGGAAATCTCCCCAAGCCAGTAAGTGTTCCACATCCAGATACAGAGGCTGCCCTGCGTTTCAGATGAAGCTGTGAAATGAAGTGTGTTAGGGAGTAGGAGCCTCGGGAGTGCTCTGAGAAGGACAGCCTTACCTCCTGTCTCATGAGGATGTGACCTCAAGCAACATCCTTTCCCTCAAAGCAGGGTTCTCGCTGATAAGATGAGGTAATAGTCAGCGTTTCCTCTGCCAAACAGGTGCTTAGAAATGAGCATAGGGGTGAGTGAGTCTGGGTAAGCCTGGCCCAATAGATAAAGGTAACCATCACACTCTGGCTGTTCCTGTGGATGTGAGACTCGGTAAGCTACACCATGGAGGATAAAGTTCACCATTGCATTCTGGCTGTCCACACCAGGGCCATACATCTCTGTTAATAAAGGTTTACATCCCTCTTGGATTAGCATTGCTGCTCTTGCTCAAGACATGGCGATTTCCCTTTGCCCTGATTTTGAAAACTAACTCCCTTCCATGCTATTATCAGCAAAGCCAGAGAGGGCTGACAGCCCCAGCACTCTGAGTTATCAGGGAATAGTTCAGTCAAATAAAATGCAGTTGAAATTTAACTGAATTTTCAAAAGCTTCAGTGAAATGAGGAAATCGGTCCAGAGCTGTCCACATGATTAAAAAAACGATCCCATGCACACACGCCTATCAGTAAGTGGGGTGATCTGTCTGGCCACTCAGTGGGCAATGTACATTTGTAAGTTTTGTGTATGCCATGGAATCCTATCCTGTCCCAACCATTTCTTGAAGACACTTCACACCAAAGGCAGGAGTTTTAGAGTCCCTATGAATGCCGTGTGCTTATTTTTTTATTGACAGGGTCTCAATTCCAGCCTTGAACCCACTGCATAGCAGACAATGTCACCTTAAACTTCTGATCTTTTCTCCTCCACCTCCAGGGTGTTGAGATTATAGACATGTGCATCATCATATCTGGTTTCATGCTGTGCTGGAGTCACAACCTAGGACTTCATGCATGATAGACAAGTGCTCTACCAACTGAGCTGTGGCCCCAGCCCTTCCACAAATGTTTATAAAGATGCCATTGACTAGACTCCAGACTTTTTCTCATAGGTCTCTTATGATCATATCTCCTTTTCCCATAGATCTCCCTCATCTTCACTCTTTGCGAGGCTTTTGTTCTCATAGGTAATTGAGGATCGTGCCAGGAGGCTCCTGGGCGTGAAATCTGTGGTACTTGTTTTATTCTTAACTAGTCAATCAGCCATTCAACAGGCATGACCTTAATGCCTTTCTCAACCACATTGTTAAGCCCCAGAGATACAAAGATGCATACAGATCCCCAGACACTTACACAAAATAGGCAAAAGGAAATAAACAAAAAATCATTACAAATTCCCAAACTGCCATGTTTAGTTTCACATTGGGCCCTTGACTTATTCTTAGGTTTATTTCTCAAAAGTTAAAATCTTCCCAATCAAAGATTGGTAACCCTGAAAGCAAAGAATGGCAGTTGTGTCTCTTTGTTTTGTAAGAACTTCTTTTTCAAGCCTCCTAGTTATTTAAAGTTAGGAACCCACAGAATCTTGTCAGCTGAGGGATGCAGTTCTGGCTGGTTTTATGTCACCTTGTCACCGTGACACAAGTTAAAGTCATCTGAGAGGAGGGAACTGCAGTTGAGAAAAGGCCTCCGTCAGACCAGGCTGTAGACCAGCCTGTGGAGCATTTTCTTAATTAGTGATTGGGTGTGGGAGGCTCCATCCATTGTGGGTGGTGCCCCTCTGGGTTGGTGGTCCTGAGTTCTATAAGAAAGCAGGCTAAGCAAGCCAGGAGAAGCAAGCCAGTAAGCAGCACCCCTCCATGGTCTCTGCAACAGCTCCAGCCTCCAGGTTCCTGCCCTGTTTGAGCTCCTGTCCTGACTTCCTCCAATGATGGACAGTAATGTGGAAGTGAAAGCCAAATAAACCCTTTCCTCCCCAAGTTGCTTTTGGTCATGGTGTTTTATTGCTGCAATAGAAACCTTCACTAAGACAGAAGAGAAGCCGCTAAGGGAAATCAAGACAGGTCTGTTAACAACTTTCATCTGTCTGTAGCTGTTTCTATTAGGCCATTGATAAAGATGCTAGGGTCTGCCCTCATATTTTTTTTAAAGATTTGCTTTATTTTTAATGTGCGTGTGTGTGTGTGTGTGTGTGTGTGTGTGTGTGAGAGAGAGAGAGAGAGAGAGAGAGAGAGAGAGAGAGAGAGAGAGAGAGAGAGAGATATGTGAGGGTGCCCTCAGAGGCCAGAAAAGTGTGTCAGTTCCCCTGGAACTGGACTTATGGATAGTTGTGAGCCTCGCAACATGGATGCTGGGAACCAGATCTGGGTCCCCTTCAAGAGCAGTAAGTGCTCCTAACCACTGAGCCATCTCTTTGGCTCCTGTCCTCGGATTTGGAGGGTACAGAGGACATCAGACAGTGGAAAAGCCATCTTCCAGAAGCTAAAGGAGGGTGAGAAATGGCTATCATCACATCGTTACAGTCACTGTTTCCTTTACAGTCACGGAGCCTGTCTCACGAACCATGAAGGCCTCCAGTTGGATTTTGTACCCCTCTTCCACCAAGCACTTGCCAACCAGAAAGAAAAGAAGATGTGAACCTGGGTATTGTTGCAGAAGAGAGCAGCAGTCCAAACAATGAGTCTATAGTAAGAGATTCAGAGTGAGGGGAAAATACTCCCTGGAGATGGGGAAAGAGAAGGCTGACTGTTTCTCTTTCCACTGTGCAGATGGATGGATGGCATGGACATCACCACGGTGACCACATGAGGAGTCTGTGGTTGCACCCAACTCCTGCCATCTCCCTCATGCTCACCTATCATAGATCTCCAAGGGATCTGTTTAGACTGCGAAACTCTCCAGTCCACGTCTCCTGCCCACTCCCAAGTTCTAGTCTCCGGTTGCCAGCATCTGTCATATCTTGGTATGTCCTGTGTCAGTTATTGCCTGTGTCTCTCAGCCCTTGTCTTTACTTCCATTTGTATGACTCAAATCCTAATCAGTGTGGCACCATTTGATTGCATCCACACCTACCGGCAACAGCCACCTCGTAGCCTATAGAAGCAGGGGCGGACTCCTGCATTCCATCCCAGGCACTTCCTCTTCTCGCTCTGTCAATACTTCAGTGACCCATCTCATCAGTGAAATCTGCTCTTTTGCAATTTCTAGTTAATGTGTGTTTTCTACATTAGACTCAACCATTACATTCCTAATCTATGTCATGAACCTGTGAAGGAACTTTCTAGTAGAAGGAAGAAGGAAATTCAAGATTTCTCTAAGATGCTCCTTAAACTTGGAATAAGGAAGTAGCTCAGAGAAGAATGTTTGCCTAGTGTGTACAAGGCCATGGGTTCAAGTCCCAGCACCATGCAAAGGGAAGTGTGGGATATAGCTCAGTGATAGATTGGCTTGCCTAGCAAATGTGAGGCCCCAAGTTCAATCTCTACTACTCGAAACAAACAAAGGATACTTGACTTTATTCTAAACAATAGTATCCGTAAGATGGCGAGTTGCTATATATTTTCTAACAACATTAGATCAAATTCATAATTATCATTACTAAAAAGGCCAATGCGTCTAAAACAGCTGTACGGGGGTCGTCCAGGCTCCTTCCCCATCTGCTGAGGCGCTGTCTCCAGCTCGCACCCCAACCCCCTGGTCTGGCTCTTCCAACTCCTCTGAATCTTTTTACCACTTACACACACCTTCTACAGTAGCAGGCATTCTCCTGCCTCTGACTTCCTCCCCAACCAGAGAATTCTGTCTTACTCTTGATGCAAACAGTCCCTACATTTTGAGATTTTATTCCAACTTCATTTGATCTAAAAGGTAGCTTTAACTTCCTTCGTGCTCCTTACTACACAGTGAGTTCCTCTGTGGATTCAAAATGGAATCCCAGAGCAATTTTTCCCATAGTAGGTCAGAGTATTCCTGCTGAGTGAGTAACTGGGTACATAGTTTATTCAACAGAAAAAAAAATCAGGAAATAATGTTTACCTTATATTATTGTTTTGAGAATTCAATGAGAGAAAGCACCTAGTGCTCTCAACTCTTCATCTCTTCATTTTTTATTTCTATTAATACAACAATTAATTAAAAGAACAGAATAGAAATTAGAATATAAATAGGGATGTTATTGTGCACAGAGACCCCAGGGGGCCTTTCTGGAGAGGGATGCCTGATGGATGCCTGTGGGTGGCCACCAAGGCTTGGAAAGGCTGCGCACATATCTCCCCAGAGCTCAGCAGCCGGAATTCAGGGTGTAGGGTAGGTGTGGCAGGCTGAAAAGTAATTGCTTTGAAGGATCATGCAAACTCTGAAGCCAACTAGGCCAGCACTCAACCCTCAGAGGGCAAGGGACAGAGAGGCCCAGAGGACAAATAGTATTTTCTTTTGCAGTTAAAACTGGGGCCTTACCCACTGGGCTAGTGATGCATTTTATGTTCTTTATTGAGAACAGCACGCACATTCTCTGCACCACTTCCCATATCACCCCGGGCTTTTCCATTCCACAGTGTCAAGAAGCCATTGAAAACCATAAAGCAAACATCAGAAGTTCTCATTTCAGATGGGACAGTTCTACAGTTACTATGTAGAGAAAAGGTTGTCTGTTGAATGCTCTTGTCTTTTTGCTTTTATAGAGAAATTTACAGGCCAGCAAGATGGCTGAATGAGCAAAGGCGCTTGCAAGTTTGATAACCTGAGCTTGGTCCCCAGAACCCACATAAACGTGGAAGTAGAGAACAGACCCCACAAAGTTGTCTTCTGATCTCCACATGATCACAGTGGCATGTGTGCCACTCCCATCTTCATATTGTGTACACACGCACATACTCATGCACACCCATCTATATATGGTTTTTTGAGACAGAATTTCTCTGTGTAGCCCTGGCTGTGCTGGAACTGGCTCTGCAGACCAGAATGGTCTCGAACTCAGAGATCCACCTGCCTCTGCCTCCTGAGTGCTGAAATTAAAGGTATGTGCCACCAATGCCTGGCTGACAAGTTTTTAATTAAAAGAGGGAGAGAGAGAGAGAGAGAGAGAGAGAGAGAGAGAGAGAGAGA